>CM060865.1:25574374-25646374 GCA_030737845.1 Acorus calamus | reverse complement strand
CCCATAGCATTTTGGGATGATTCTTGGACCTATGGTCCACTATTAGCCCTACTTCTAGTAGGGATTATATGACCTTAAAAGGGATTTTTCCAATTTGATTCCGATGTTAATGATCGGCTTTGAATACAGAGTCTTTTTACAAAAAGAAAAAAAAATGCAGTACAATAATGAAAGAGAATGCACCTCTTTAAGCCGTGATTTTAAAGCATGTCGCCCACTGCAAAGCACATTAAGGGAAGAAAAATAAGTACAACAAATGGTGAGGTGACAGATGCAGCTATATGAAGAAGAAATATGTTGTACTAAATAGAGGATTATGGCAAGGGAATAAAAAGCATGGTTTCCACCAACCAAAAAATGTGCTTAGTAAAAGGTAAATTTCAATTTATATAAAGTTTAAGTGCTTGTGGCCTTTTTTTCATTTACTAATTGAAATTAACTTTTATTTTTACCCAAATTTCATTCTTGATGAGATATTTTACACTCTTAGAACCATCCCCCACCATAATGTTAGTCCTATATTTGTTCCTTTAAATTGATTAACACAAATAAAACAAGTTTCCCTAGTGATATTTATTACAATGGTAAATTAATTGAAACAAGTAAAAAAAATGAGTCACATACCTATGCTTTCCAAGCACAATACGGGACACATCACTTAGTCCAATATCCTCAGGAGAGAGAAATTCATATGTTTTTCGGAACTTAAGAACACCATCCTACAAAGAACAAATTTGATTAATAATATGAAAACTAAGATTTGATAGTAATCACACATATAAACCACTTTTCAATTATGTGAAGTAGTAGAAAGTTCATGAAATAAATATAGTTTCCCATCAATCTTTCCTGAATGATGTGGTTATAACCATAGATTTAAGTGTGGCTGGGCATACTGGTATGTGCGGTCGCGTACGCTGTTTTGAAACCTTACGACATATGATTTGGCATGTACGGTTTCTACCGTGAAACCGTTTGAATGGAATAACTACCATTCGAGTGCTATTTGAACGGGGTTCGAACGGTAGATCAAAATGTTCAAAAAATAAGCACTCTGGAAACCAATTCCGTTCGAACAACATTCGCACGACAGTTTAAAAAACATAAAAGAACGACCATTCAAATAGACCTATGTGACCGTTCGAATGGTCAATGTGTGACTGCATATTCTACATATGTAACCGCAAGTGCAGTTCAAATCCCAACTATACATGCGGACCGCATATTAATTTAAAATATTGATTATAACATAAAAGAAATAGATCACCAATATTAATATATACCTGATGGATTCCGCTTTCATGCCGAAAAGCATTGATGCCAACTATTGCTTTGTGTGGTTGCAAATGAAATCCAGTGTATTCCGATACCTAGAACAATGACATTATTAAATTATAATAAGAGAAACTCATGAAGAAATAATTAATACATCTGTGGCAGAGAAAGTGATTGAAAGTTACCATCTTGCTTGCTGCGAGAATGTGTACAGTGTTGATTCCAGTGTGGAGACCACCTAGAACTTCCTTGCGAGACTTCATAGCCATCACAACCTACAAATTCACAAATTGTTGCCCCTTCAGTTATTATACAGTAATCTAAAATTCTAAATACAAGCTCACACATCAGTTGTATTATCAACATGTTATACTATATCAAAAGATAACAATATTTTGAATGGATCACACAATTGTTGGAGGTACCAGAAATTGATCGCACAATTGTTGGAGGTACTAGAAATTGTGTGCGCTTGCCTATGTACATATAGATAGAACTCTAAGCCCTTGTTTGGGTAGTGTCATAAGCTATTATGGAACAGATAACAATTTCAGTATAAGAATTTTTTTTTTTTGTTTGGTTATGTTTTTAGTTATTTATTAAGAAATGTAATAATAAATTTTTTGTTGTTTAGTTGATGATTAATAAGTGTGGACAACTTTCTGGTCTTATTCTTCTATATTCCTCCCTTATTCTCTCATCCAAACAAGGGCCATAAGCTCTGTACATGTACCTCCTCTAAGGCAGCATTTCCAGCTCTTTCACCAATGCCATTGATGGTAACCTCTACCTGTCTTGCACCCGCAAGGACACCCTGAAACAGATGGCCCAAAGAATTGAAGTGAGTATCACTCCAGACATTACAAATAGATAACAATCAAGTAATGGTTGCTAGACTAGATAGTCAATATTGCAACAATAAAATTTTGACAATGAGAGATATAAATGAGTGGGAGAGGCAAAATTTACAAACCGCTAAGGTGTTGGCAGTTGACAGCCCTATATCATTGTGGCAGTGTGTGGAAATGATGACATTTTCTATGCCTTTGGTGTTGGACTTCAAGTATTTGATCAAGTCTCCAAATTCAAATGGGAGAGTGCATCCAACAGTATCAGTGACTGTGATTGTTGTTGCACCTGCCTTGATGACTTCCTCGAATACATGAGACAAGAACTTTCTGTCTGACCTGAAGGACATCATGTACAAGAAAATTTTCATTTAATTTACAATAAAAATATACCACCACAATATATTGTAGATCACAATTTTTTTTAAAGGATAATTGTAGGCATTTCTATTTCTATAACCAGTATAAAAATAGACAATGTTCGAAGGGGGAAGGAATAGAGGAAAAAAACATAAAATCAAACAAAGCCAAAGAGACCACAGGACCAGGGAGAAAAGTTTTCTACTGAGTCTAGCCTCCAAAACCTTTCGCAATTACTCGAGGAAGCACAAGTGGATTGTTCTATGAAGCTTCTGCTACATGTAAATTCATCAAGACTGAAATGTAAATCGACATCAATAAAATGAGAAAATTATGTAATTGTGTGTGAATCTATGTTTGTGTTTTTCTCTTTGGTGGGAATTTCTATTTCTACTATCCCACTCTTGGTTTGTTATCTCTGGTTCAATATGTAAAGGAACAATAACCACCCTACATTTCTCATGTTTATATTTTGGAGAGGGAATTATTATTTGAAAATAAACAATTAAGAAGCTTGCTCAAAATGATAAACCTGATTTTGGATATATCAATTATTAAAGTTCAAATTCAATTAATTTATCACCTTAAATAGTTAAGATTGAATCTAAAACAAATTGAAAACTTCTTATATAATAAAATTTAATTCAAAAGATAACAATTTTCTATATAAATTGTGGGTTACCAGTTGAAGCATGTCTAAATAATTAAAGGATGAACATATTTGATTTGAATTTAATTGTTTGGTTGGGAAATTATACAACAATGATGGATTTAAGTGAAATTTCATTTGCTGTCTAATTCTAATTTAACAATATCCTTATTTTTATACATGAATATCCATGAATTTTTACACTTTAATTAAATTGATATTTAAATGTTATAAGTTATAACCATGCTATTTTACTGAGTAGTGAATCTAGTGATTGATCTCTCTTGGCTCTCACTCCATTCATTACTCTAGCGATTTTTAAAAAGCATATTTTTTGTTTTAAAAATTGTAAGTAACTTTTTAATATAATTGGTCTTCCGGGGGTCGGCAGAATCCTCTTCTATTTTGTTATCTTAGGCTTTAAAATTTTGTTTGTTTGGACTTTCTAGTTGGGTTGCCCCTTAGCTAGTTATACTTCCATTATCTTGGGCTTTAACTTTTAATGAAAAATGCTCTAGTCTATCTTCAACTCAAAAAAAACTTTGTAATATAATTAAGCTTACTTTTGTAGAAGCGTTTGAAAACATTTGTAGTCTAGTATGAATACTTCAAATGCAAAAGCGCCCTCAAATGCATTTCCTTATTCTAGCAGGACAAGTGGGGTCTAGTATGAATACTTCAAAGATGCAGATTGAGATAGTCAAGTAAGAAATGAAGCACCTCAACAGCCTCTAAAAGCTACATACATATGCAGTGAGGGGAACAAAGTTGCCAATTGCCTTGCCGCTTCCCCAGTCCTCTAATGGACAGTTAATTATTCTACCTGACCAAACCGACTGACAACTTATTGAGCTCTTAGACACATGTGCACAGAAGCATATGCTAAGGGCATCTCTTTTGAATAAACTAGAAACATTGTCCCCTAGTAGCACGATGTCTTACGTATGGAACAGATTTGAAAAGAAAATATTATAACATGTTTTCTCGTAAAACTTAATTTAACTGATAATTTAAATAAGAATAAAATATTAATTAAAATATAACCTATAAAATAAAAATTAAAATAAGAAATATCAACATTTATCCAAGATAACAAATATTATTATGAAAAATACTATTAAAAAAACTAATGGAAGGCTAAACATGGCATTTATTTGTGTTGGAACATGGTTTGGAGAAAATATTTGAATTTAGGGGTTTTTTATTTTTAAATCTTCATAAACTATATGATTTAATGATCAATTCCTCACTTTTACATATTTCAATTTAAATCTCTAAATGGAAAGTATATGTTCTTTTTTACTCTCTCCCAAGAACTAAAAATAAAATAAAATAATTTAATGATAGATTCTTCCATGGGACTAATAAGAAATATACCGTTTAAATATAAAGACTTAAACTAAAATATAAAGAAATGAGATATCGATCACTAAATCATATGATTTACAAAGACTAAAAAATAAAAAGTTCTTTGAACTGAGTATGAATTGTATCTGGGGAGAGTTTGAGACAAATTTTGTTAAGTAAATCCGCTTCCTGTTCCAAATACTTCATGTTTCATTTTAGGGTTATTTATGTTTAAGTTCCCATAAACCATATGATTTAGTGATCGATTCCTCACTTCTTCATATTTGAATTTTAGTCCCTAGATTTAAATATATATTATTTTTTAGTCCCTCCCATGGACTAAAAAGAAAATCAAATAATTTAGGAATAGATCCCTTCTAATAATTAAAAATGAATATATCTTTTAAATCTTAGGATTAAAACTCGAATATGAAAAATATGAGGAATCGATTATTAAATTTCATGGTTTACGAGGACTTAAAAGAAAAAGCCTATTATTTTATATCACGGGCCCGACCCCTGGGACGTCACACAGGGGGGTGACACTTGTTTCTTCCCCATTTATTAAAAATAAAACTGGGGAGACAGGTGGGTGGCAGCTGTCCCTACTCTATCTCTCCTCTGTACTTTTGTGTAGCTTAAACATTGTTTTTGTCACATTTATGCATCCTTATTTAACCACCAAAAAATATTAAAGCTGTATATGGATAAAAACGAAAATTTTAGTGTTTAAGATTGCATGCGAGGATTGGTTATACACACTAGTGTAACAAGTAGTTTAGTGATCTTGTTTGTATAGATTATAGGGGATCACATGTAAACATAATATATAATTTGATTTATAGAAGGGATCAGGAATGAGTTTATATAGGGGCATCTGGGGATTGTTTTGCATTGGCTCAAGTTCAGGAGCCACTTTAATTTGACTGTAAGATAATTTGATAATTTAACAGTATGATTATTTTTTATAAATAATAATTAGTACATTATTAATTAAAATAAAAAGCTTGTACTTTGGTGTGACTTTAGCCTATGTTTGGGTAGCAGAGGAGTTGAGGAATTAGTTGAAATAAGGGTGAATGAGAGTTTTAAAACATGTTTGTTTACAATGAATAAACAAATTTAACTATGTCATAATAGGTGAAAAAAACTATTATTCGTATTCCACGTCTCGGATTCAAATTGTGATACTATCAAATCTATTTTAATTTCTTCATATAAATTAAAAGAATTTATATGTCAAATCATCTATAATCACCCCCACATAACAAATTAAATTTTACTTTTTATAATTTCTTATGAATATCTTATTCATCTTTTATTCAAAATTTATTAATGATTCATCCAACCATAAAAATTTTATTATTATATTTTACAATCAATATATAATTAAAATTTTTCAATCAAATTGAAAATGTTTATTACTGAAAAAGTAATCATAGACTCAATAGTATAACTTATGTGATGGAATTCAACATGGGATGCGTGGAGTCAACAAACATCTTTGACCCGTTTAGTTTTAAACAATAATGCTATTGACTTTTATAGAAATTGTCCCCACACGAGACAGGAATCCTAGGTACCGTCAAATACAATAAAGGGGGAAAATTCAAATAACCCCTCTTGTAAACTACCCAAAATTCAAATAGCCTCATGATTTTTCTTAAAATTCATATAACCCCTGTGAAAACATCTGTGTAAATCCAAATAACTCCCTAAGTTAAACTTTTGTTGGCAGATAAAGAATATTTTATGAATATCTTGTTTAGTTCACTCTGGTTAAAAACACAGTATACCAAAAACCATCAACAACGTGTTAAAAATGTGAAAATTCTTTTATAAATAATAATTTTATTAATTCGAATAGAGTTTTATAATATATTCAGAGGGGTAAAATCGTCATTTATAAATAATTTTTCTCATTTTTAACATATTATAGGAGGTTCTGGTATTTTATATTTTTAGCAAAGGTTAACCAAACGCAGAATTTCATTATCTGTCAATAAAAGTTTAATTCAGTGAGCTATTTGAATTTACATAGATATTTTCAAGAGATCATATAAATATTTAAAAAAATCACAGGATTATATGGATTTCAAACAGTTTATTCAGGAGTTATTTGGATTTTTTTCATTCATTAAATTACACTGAAGTACAATTCGGGGGAAAAAAACCATGAAGACAGAAAATAAGACACTGTGGAAGTTATATATATATATATATAAAAAGGAAGATCTTAACATTGGACCAATAATAATAAAAAAAAGATCTTAACTCTGGCGCCCACTGAAAGAATCAGATGTGTTTGAGCATATTTATTTATTTTTAAAAAAAAAACCTAGCAACGAATTATGTATCAGTAATTATAACTGTATGAAAAATGTTACACTCCGATCTATTTTAAAATCCAAAACATAATAGGCATATTTTTTTATTTTTTAAAAATCATGTACTTCACCAAGGTATATAATTTTTCAAAATTTCATGTTTTCATTTATAGAAAATATAAAATTTTCAACGAGATATATTTCATTACTGAGTAAAAGGACTAATGAGGCACATGAATGAATTTGAGACCATAAAAATAACGAAGTGTAACATAACGCGCTCTCTCACTCTCTCTCTCTCTCTCTATATATATATATATATATATATATATATATAAAGAAAAATATTACACATAGTCCATTTACAGTAAAAAAACACAAAATGCACATGTTTTCATTTTTTCAAAAAATCATATACCTCATTTAATGAGATATATGCTTTTATGAAAAATGAAATGCATACTCTAGTGAATCGAATGATATAATTTATAAAAAATATGAAAAACTTTCAACGTAGTATGTTCTCAAATTAACAAGGTATGCATATCGATAGAAATTTTCACATTTTTTAAAAATGCATTCATGCAATTCATTAAAGTATATGTTTTATTTTTTTAATAAAAATATGTATCTTATCATATGATTTATACTATTTTAAAAAAAAATTTAATGTAAGAATGGACGGTAACTAAAAAAAGGAACTAAAAATGATCACCTGGCAGCATCTTCAGCAGCGAAACCGACATCGTGACACCCCAAGCTCCGGGCGTACTTGACCATCTCCGTCGCGGACTTCACGACCTCCTCCCTCGTCTTCCTCAACTTGTGCTCCAAGTGCATGTCACTCGTCGCGATGAAAGTCACCACCCTCGGCCACCTCCCCTCCCTCACCGCCTCCCACGCGACATCAATGTCCCGCTTCGTGCACCTCGCCGAGGCGCAAATCACGGGCACGTGATCGCTGTCGGGCGACATCGGGTGGTTGCCGACCTCTCTCGCGATGGTTCGGACGGCCTCGAATTCGTTGGGGGAGGAGGCCGGGAACCCGGCTTCGATGACGTCGACGCCGAGGCTAGAGAGGAGGCGGGCGACGTCGAGTTTCTGGGATGGGGTCATGGAGGCGCCTGGGGCTTGGTCGCCGTCGCGGAGGGTGGTGTCGAGGAGGCGGACATAGGAGGGGTCGGGGATGTGGTTGGGGGTGTATGGTAGTGGTGCCATTGTGGGTGGAGAGGGGAGGCAAGGGAACAATGAGAAGGGGTTGGAAGGGTTTGAAGGGGGAAAGAAGTCCTATGATTGTGGGTGTATTGCTATTTTGGTTTATATAATAACTTGTGAGAGTATCCGACCGGATTTGGTCAAGACTGACTTCGATCAATTACGTCAGTATTGAAGTGCATAATTCATTAATTGAACTATATTTTTATACACCCACTAATTGAAATACAGTTTCATATAATCATCTAGTTCGACTAATAGGTTGTGCTGTTCCATAGTGACGGGATCTGAATTCAAAATTTTCAATTGAGCATTAGTACACCCATGTGATTTTTTTTATTTATTTATGGTTTTTTAGTCCAAGTGCACGTGCATTCTAAATAAAAGTATTTTATGTTTATGTTTGTTTAGAGTGAGAGAATATACTAATAAAAATACGGGACATAGTTGTATCATTGTTGTTATTATTTAAAAAAGATTCAGGGTCTATTCTAGTTTTCGTGCAACACATGGAGACTATTGTTGGTGCAATTTGCATAAATATATAGCCTCAGCTTTTTTAATATTAGTGAAAATGATCTCAATATCAGAAAAAATTAACTCTTTTTTTCTTCTTCTAACATGGCCTTATTATAGGCATTTCATTTACTATAAATTATCATTTACAAAAGAGCTCGCACCCCGGAAGAACAATATCAGTTGTGGTCGTATCTCTCAGTGGTAGTAGCTATTCAACCCTATGCGTGAGGGGGCCTTATTCACCGAGGACAGAGTGTTTTCACTAGCTTCCACATTTCCGGATAAACTTTTCTAATCTCTTATTCTTTTATTTCGTGTTTTACGATATATTTTAGAGTATGCATGATTTAATATATGTTTGATGTTTATATTCTTAATGTATTAATTATAAAAATTTGTGTTTAGCATAATATTTGACTGTCATGCACAACAGAGAATATGTGGAATTGGTTCTTTGTTATTCAGCCTGCTCTTTGTATACCTTACTTGTAATGATTTTTCTTGTTATAGCTCTCGGGTTAGTATATAGTAATATTTTGAAATACCACTTTATCCCTGTTGTGAGTGGCGCCACATTATATGTGGTGGGGTCAATTAACCTCATCATATTTTTTTTAAGAAAACTCGAACAACTACTGAAGAGGTAAATCCTCTCAATTTTTTCCCTCCACAGCTACAGTCACATATTTAAACCATGGCATGCAATCCAGCCCACCAGCCTAACAGTGAACCCACCAACCCACTATTTTACCCTGCCACACTCACATTTTATATTTAAAACTCTAAATTACCTCTGTTGTGGTGTTTCCTTAATAAACATTAGATCTGAACCATCTTTGTTTCTCTCCCATCTCCATATTCCGCCGCTCACCGCCTTCACCACATTGAAGAAAACATATTTGATAATGTTGATAATGAAATTATCATGCAACGATTTTAAAACATAAAATCTCGTCGAGAAAAATTATAAAAATTCATATATTGGAAATCATTTAATCTACTTTCTTTGATGATTTATTTTTTATTATCGCAAGTTGTTGTTCTATTTTCAAAAAAAAAAAAGTTTATGTTTTTTTTATAAATACATGATAATAATAGATTTTTTAGAGAATTTATTTTTTTAAATTGAAATAGATTGGGGGAGCAAACATTTAAATGCCAAATTACACTCCATGAATAAATGGCGAGTTGTCTCTGTTGAAGACCCGCTGACTGACTATCTTTCCAAGGTATCTCTGACCGGAATCGATCCCAAATCAGCTGCCATAATTGATTTTTGATCCAATCTAACATATACAAGATGCATATGAAATATATATTAGATTAAAAAAAAACATACATGTAGTCTTAAAGACGGCTTGTATGTGTGTGTATATATATCATATCTTTCGTATAAAAATAATAATAATTTTATCTTGATATTTCTTTAAACAAGTGAAGTGGAGACGTGATACATGTGTATTTCACACATCTAATATATATATATATATATATATAGATTTCCGATAATATGCGGTCGGTGCGGTCGTGCGGATTCGACGTGCGTCGTCCGATCGCGGGTCCATCGCATCCAACGGTCGACGTGAATCGCACCCGATCGTCCGATGCGATGGACCCGTGATCGACGGCCCGTGAATCGCGACCGCACGACCGTATAATATCACGACTATATATATATATATATATATATATATATATATATATATATATATATATATATATATATATATATATATATACACGCTCGCGATTAGGTGTGGCGAACGGCGGGTGCGGTCGCGACGTGGGCCGTCCGATCACAGGTCCATCGCATCTGACGGTCGATGTGAATCGCACCCGGCCGTCCGATGCGATGGACCCGTGATCGCTGTCGCACCCGCCGTTCGCCGCACCTAATCGGTTCCCATATTGGTTCCTATATATATATATACCCGAGTGATAGCGTGTGGCGGGCCGCACGATGCGGATCTAACGTGCGTCGTCCGATCGCGGGTCTATTGCATCCAACGGTCGATGTGAATCGCACCCGACCGTTTGATGCGATGGACCCGTGATCGACGGCCCATGATCACGTTTCATTCAAAGATAATAAATATGTTCATTCAAAGATAATATATATATATATATATATATATATATATATATATATATATATATATATATATATATATATATCACGTTTCATTCAAAGATAATAAATAAAATAAAAGAACAATTCAGTCAATCACGCTTCATTCAAAGATAATAAATATGTTCATTCAGAAGATATATATATATATATATATATATATATATATATATATATATATATATATAGAGGAATGATACGGTGCGCGACGTGCGGTCGTGCGCGAACGACCACGGGCCGTCGATCACGGGTCCATCGCGGGTCCATCACATCGGACGGTCGGGGGCGATTCATCTCGACCGTTGGATGCGATGGACCCGCGATCGGACGAACGACGTCGTTCCCGCACGACCGCACGTCCCGCATATTATCATCCGACTATATATATATATATATATATATATATATATATAGAGTTGTGATATTATACGGTCGTGCGGTCGCGATTCACGGGCCGTCGGTCACGGGTCCATCGCATCGGACGGTTGGGTGCGATTCACGTCGACCGTTGGATGCGATGGACCCGCGATCGGACGACGCACGTCGAATCCGCACGACCACACCGACCGCATATTATCGGAAATATATATATATATATATATATATATATATATATATATATATATATATATATATATAGTCGAGTGATTCAGTGCGAGAATGCGGGAAACGACGTCGATCATTCGATCGCGGGTCCATCGCATCTAACGGTCGAGATGAATCGTCCCCGACCGTCCGATGTGATAGACCCGTGATCGACGGCCCGTGATCGTTTTCCGCACGACCGCATTCCCGCACCGAATCACTTCTATATATATATATATATATATATCACGTTTCATTCAAAGATAATAAATAAAATAAAAGAACAATTCAGTCAATCACGCTACCTGAGTAAAAGATTATTTTTCACAAATATTTATATACTGATATTAAAAAAAATGATATCATTTATTCAAATTGCCACCGACGACATTTATTTGTTGTGCTGTCATTTCTAGCGGAAGAGAGAGGAATCATGCACATTACTAAGAAATAATAATTAAGTGTGGTTGCTGACATTATTTTTTTATAATAATGGTGAACAGAAGATTAATTAAAAAAACATGTAATTATTTGTTCATGATTTTTTTAATAACAAATCTAAGAGATACGTAATCGATAAAAATGTTTTAATTTCTTTTTTTATACAGACTGGAAGTTAGAAATACACAAAAAAAAAAAAAAAAAAAAACAAAGAGTATCTTTTCCATTATTTTGATATTGGCATTTTGTGGAGGGGGTAGGTGCGTTGGGAATCGGAATATCGATCTATTTCTAAGGGTGCGTTTGGTTGCGCGATTGTGCTGCGATTGCGATTACAGGAAGCTGCGTTTGCAATCGTGCAACCAAACAGTTTTGTAATCGCAGTTTTAAACCCAGCGATTGCAGGCAAATAGTGTCCAAAAGCTGCGATTTCAAAAAGCTGAGAAAGTGAGCTTCCTGCAGAATCAGGTTTGCAATCGCAGATTCCTGCAGAATCAGTTTTGCAATCGCGCAACCAAACGCACCCTAAAGGGTGGGTTGATGCCACAGGAAAATTAAAGGGAAGTAAAAATTTTCTATTTGACCCTGCAAAACCTGGTGTTTTGTATTAAACAATAAGAGAAAAAAATACTAACAAGAATAATATGATGAACATTAATCTAGATTTTTTATTTATTTAATAGATTTAAATATTTTTGAGTATTTTATTTTGCTTAACCTATCTAGATTGATATCTTAAATTCATTTTTGTGATTTTTTTTTGTTTGTTGAATGGACCTAGGTTTTTTGTATATTTTTTTTCTTAACATATTTTAAATTTAAATCTTATATTTAGATTTTGATTTGAATTTTTTTTTGTTACTAGGAAGATTGATGGAATGGTATATGTGTTTGTGTGTGTTTTGTTTCAATGAATTGAAAGCCTAATCAAAGTAATAAAAAATAGTCAAATGGTTTTCCATCACTTTTCATGATAGACACAAACACTTATAAACTGATCAAAGGAAAAATGATTTCTTTTCCGTCAGTTTCTCTTTAACAAAAATTCATTTATTTTCCTTCAAATTCTTTTCCTGTTTATGCACAAATTCACCCTAAATATTTTGTGAAATCACGCGGCATTTTGTGAAGTCAGAGATACGTAATCCATAAAACTGTTTTAATTTTTTTTTATGCAAACTGGAAGTCAGTAATACACAGAAAAAAAAACAGTATCTCTTCAATTATTTTGATATTGGCATTTTATATAGGGGCGGGTGCCTTTTTCCTCTCAGTTCAACATAAATGTGATACATATATTATATATTGTGGAGTCCGATGATGTGCGTAGAGGTTTGTTGGCGCTACGTAGGGTTGAACGGGGGTTGATCTGTAGGGTTTTAATGAGATGTCAGTGTAAAATGACATCTCATATTTTTCATTACGCTCTAGGGTTTTTATCTTCGGTGTGACCGTTGTAAAAACTTCTCATTGATAGTAGATTGATCTCTGGTGTGCTCCGTGAACGTAGGCAAACCTTGCCGAACCATGTAAATTTTTGTGTCGTTGATTTTGATTTGTTTACTTATTCATTTGATAAATTGCATCCTAATATGAAAAACGTAACAACATATATGCCTTCCAAGCTATTATCCACTGTTTATTTTATAGTATTATTATCAATATTAAATTATAATAGCACAATATCATTGCGTTATCATAACATAAAAAAATTAATATTTTTATTTATTTATTTAAAATGAGTGCATATTAAAAATAAATAAATAGTGAAGACTGCTATAAAATGATATCAGTGTCCTTTTTTTTCTTCTATAAGTTTCATACATGTGGTGTAGATCCGAACACAAAAAATATAGTCATGTATTATATTGCTTTCTATAAAAAATTTCTGCTTCTCCATGTGGCGCAAATAACATAATAAAATATATAGGACATGCTCCCACATCGTCGGGCACTAAAGAAAACAGTGGAGCTACATGTCTCTATGCCCCCCACCCAAAATTAAAAAAACAAAAAATTAATTCCTAATATTTGGACCAAGGTTTATAATAATCTCATTATTCCAGTCAAACCCACTCACCCCAAAAAAAAAAAAAAAATTCTCCCTTTCACACGTAAATTCCAACCCCAAAATCCCAATGATCAGGGATTGCATTTCAACAATACTCATCTAATTAATGTTTCTACATTAATCCAAACACCCCAATTTAAAAATCTCAAATTGACCACCAACATAATTTTCTCTTTTCCTTTTATTAATTGCATCTTTAAAATTTTTTTTTTTTAAAATGACACAAGTACAAACTGCACGAGTAGGTTCTTTTTCTTCTCTATTAGGGTTTGGATGATGTTACTAATTTTATTCTTTATTTTGATTTGTAATTTTTTTATATAAGAAGAAGAATGGGTATCCTCTCATTAAATGCATCTTAAAAAAAACAAAAAACAAAATTGACACAAAGTACAAACTGCACGAGTAGGTTCTTATTCTTTACTATCAGGGTTTAGATGATGTTACTAATTTTAAAATTTATTCTTGATTTTGATATGTAATTTTTTTTTTTATACAAGAAGAAGAATGGTTATCCTTTAATTAATTGCATCTTAAAAAATTTTAAAAAAACAAGAAAAAAAATATTGACACAAGTACGAACTTAACGAGTATGTTCTTATTCTTCTCTACTAAGGTTTAGATTAAGTCTGTCGATGCATTAAGTCCAGGCCTGGTCGGGTTGGAGTGGATCCGGACCCGACCCGTTTGATTGTTGGATTTTTAGAATCGGGTTTGGTCGACCCATTAACTGGCCTGAGTCAAATAAAAAGAGGTTGAAGAACTTCTTAAGAACCTACAATGGCTTCATTTTTTTTTTAACAAAGACTAGTGTATTATAAGTAGTTCTTTACTATTTTAATTTTTTAATGTTTTATGAAAGAAAATTTGGAATACAATTTGATTATTATACTTTTACGTGAAATCAAAAGATTGTAAAAATATTTTAAATACTTAATTTTTTAAAATGATTATTCAATATCGAATTATAAAAAGTTGGGTTGGCTTATGTGTGTTGAGTTGGATAATAAATAAATAAAAAATCACATAGTATTTGGGTTTTGTCAATCGGGTCCATCAGATCCATAGGATTGGGTCGGGGTGGACCCACCCGACCCGTTTTGATTTGCCGGGTCCTTTGGGTTGGATATTTACGCCTTTTATCGAGTCGGGTTTAGATCGACCCGTGACTCATTGAGAAGCCTAATTTAGATGTAGTTACTAATTTTTTAAATTTTATTCTTGATTTTGATATGTAATTTATATTTTTATATAAACATATATTATAAGAAGAATGGTTACATAAACAAACAAATTTTGTGGGCTTTTCTCATCTTGATAAGTAACCAATAAGGATGACCTTCTGTGTTTTGATTTAATTATTTTTGCGTTTTGGTTTAAAAAATAAAATGCGGAATTATAAATTTTGTATGTGTTAAGTTTACTATCAACTAATATTCTTTGTTTGTCATCAATTAAGATGCAATCAGCCAGGATTTTATTTTGCATGTGTTATATACTAATTCTCTTCATTTAATAATATAGCAATTTTTATATGCAATTAATTATAATTCTGTTTTTGATGGATTATATAATATGAGAACCCTATAACTCATTAATATTAAATCTCATATTTTGTGGAATCAAATATATCTTCCTTTTTTTTCGTATTGTAGTTGTTATTTTTTATAGTTTTTTTAACTTCTATTTTTTTGAAAACCCATTTTTAAAATTTAATATTTTATTGAATTTACAATCACCTTTCTTTGTCATGTATAAGAATTCTATGGTTGTTCTCATAAGAAAATGAAAGGGTACCAACCGTCATATATATATATATATATAATTTTTTTGAGAGTTTGGAGGTGGAATTTGGTGAATTGGTGGATGAAGCAATATGGTTGGAAGCTACCACAAAACTTGATGTGTAAGTAATTTCTCGTGTACCACTTGATGTGACAGTAGTATGAAAAAGGAAGATCATCGTCTTTTTTCTTAAGCTAAGCTGCGTTTGAAATGTGTTGAAAAAAAGAAGTTTGAAAAACTTAAAAGAAAATGTGACAATTTCAAACGCTACCTAATTGAAAGAAAATGTGACAATTCCAAAAGCTACCTTAAAAGAAAATAAATTCAGAATATTGGAAGAAGAAGATTCACATCTTTCGGAGTCATCCTTTAATATGCATGGAACTCCTTCAATTTACATGGAAAAAATAATAATTTTTTTATTATTATTTCTAAAGATTTAATCATACAACTGTGGTGGCACTTCTATTTATATATCATAATCTTAACTAAAAAATTAAAATGAATCTTAAAAGTTAGAAAAGAGTCTAATAAACTTATTCAAATCTAAAATAGGTAACAATCTAATAGATATCTTAAAATTTTGAAATAAATCCTAAAATCAAGGAGACCCTAAAACTCGGACATTCAACCACAACTAATCGAAGGTTAATAATTGGAGGTAGCATGTCATACATCAACTATATATGTGCAGTTAATAATATATGAGTTAATAGTGTACATGGTGTATAACAATGTACGGAAACATACTAATCATTGGGTTGCCAACATTAGTGTATGCAACGCCATGTCAGCATTCACCCCACTCGACTTTTTGTTTTGCATTCAAAGTGAAGACATGTTGAGAAATATTTGCAAAAGCTATCAACAACAAATTTGATAGCATACATAAGAACTTAACACCACATTACATCAGAACACAATGATATGTGTGGTTCAATTTAAGCCTACATCCATATGAAATAAAATCTGAGAATCATTATCGTAGGTGATATAAAAAAACATTTAAGAAACTCATGAACTCTTTTATTGAGTTTCCATCTCTTAGATACACTCTCAATATGTCATGTATCTCTATATTATTCACTTGCCTTGCCATGAAATATACATTGTTTGTGGAGTTTTATAAAGATAAATTTCTAACTTCCTCGCCAATAACCTCCTAATAAAACTATAACAAAACAAATTTGTTACTTTAAATATTAATCAAGATAAAATTTTATTCTTGTTAATTGGATTCCCACATCAGTATGACCATCCGTCATGGGTATTCTATATAAAATTTTGAAGTTTGGTTTATTTGATTTTATTACTTGATTGAAAAATATGAAATATAGAATTATAAGTTTTATATGATTTTAATATTTTATATACATTCAACTCTCATCAATAAAATATTTTGTATGTTAGAATTTTATTTTGCATGATTTCTATATCTTATTTTCTCTGAATTTATAGACTTTTTATGTAATGAATTAGGATTTTAGTTGATATGGATTTTGTATTTTTAATTATAAGTGATTTATTGATTTTCTGTGCCATCAATTTGTAATTTATTTTACATCAATTTTATGCAACTATTTATTCAATATCATAACTTTTTTTTACCCATGAAAACAATAATGTCATATTATAATATTAAATGCCATATTTTGTGTAATCAATATATTTTAATTATATATTTGTTATATTTGAACTGCTATTATTTTAATTTTTTAATATTTTTTTATAAAAAAACCTATAAATGAAGTTTCTTGGCTATGTCAATGCCTATCAATTATGTTATTACGCAAAGCTGGTAACTGCGGATGTGAAGTCCTTTTGGCCCCCCGCAAAGTGGTGACCCCAACTCATAATTAGCCCCTTTCAAAAGGCACTTAATTTATGACAGTTACATTCAACCTCATACATTATGATAGCGTAATATATAAATTCCACGCTATCATAGTATATATATTTTTATCAAAATGTATGACACAAAAAATTTCATCATTTTTTAACATAAAAAATATTAATATATCTCAGTATACTTCATTTCATATATAATAGCATGTACTTCTATAAAATAGGATGACTTTATTTTTTATAAGAAAACTAACAAGGATTAATAATTAAGGTTGTACTAGGGGCCATGCACATCATTTTCCAAACCTAACTCCTTTGAAAATTATGTGTTCAATCCGCCGCGTGGACCACTGCTATGAGAATATTGTCATCCTTTGACAACAATCACATTACATCAGAAAAGAAAAATTTTGTTTGTCCTCTCCATCCACATTTTGTTTATTTAACTTGTGAGAACGTTTTCAATTGGTACATGAGCGCTGATATGTATTTTGTAATCGGTTTTATAGTTTCACATATTATGATAATGTATGTACTGCATTATCATAGTGTATGAGGTTCTATCATAGTATATGATATAAAAAAAATTATTATTTTTTTAACATGAAAGAAAATATACTAAGGCATCTTAATATATATTTATTTTATATTGTGCAAAATACCCCTCAAAAGTACATTGACGCAAAAATTAAATTTTTTGAGGGGTATATATGCAAAAAAATAATTTCAATTATCCCCAATTAATCACATATGTTGACCATGATATTGCCTTAAGGCATCTCAATATATATTTTATTTCATATAACTATATGTACTTTAATAAGAGAATATATTTTTTTAACAAAAAAAAAAAAACTGGCCGGGGTGTGGATTGCAATTAGAATTGCAAAGGGGCAGAGGTGTCATTCTAAAGTGCCCCTATTATTCCATAGATGATTTCAGCACAACCACCGACACTATTTATTTGTTGTGTCCGCTGTCATCGAATGGCCTGCGAAAGACAAGAATCATCACATTGCTATAAGAAAGAGTCTAGATTCAGCAATGAATGGTATAATTCAATCCGATTAATATTGAATTGTACAATTTATCAATTCGACTATACAGTTAATTGTTAAATATGATACCACTCTCTTATTTAATTTAATCAAACATGGATTTAATCAATACCATCAATATCTAATAAAAAAATGATATTTCTATCTAGCAATTGATTGTGTAATTTGATTTATAGATTATATAGCTTCATGCATATGTTATGCAATGTGATACTGATAGAATAAAAAAAAACTGATTAAATATGGCTGACATTATTTTGTTGAACAGAAAAACGTGTAGTTATTGTCGATGAATTTTTAAGTAATATATACATTTCAGAGGTACACAATGGACAAAAATGTATTAAATTTTTTTAATACATGGTGGAATTCCGAGATGCACAAAAAGTTAAACAGTATACCTCTTCAATTATTTTGATATTGGCATTTTGTAGAGAGGGTAAGAGCCTTGGGAATCGGAATCATGTTAATTTCCACTGAACGGGCCCGTCTATCCCCACCAAACAATTTTTCAATCCAACCGATCAAAAAAAAAAAAAAAAAAAAAAAAAAACGGTGTTTGTCTGTTCCCACCGATTCCGTTCGACCGAATCCGGTCGCCATTTCAAGTTTTGGGCGACCATAATGGGTCGTCATTTCAGGTTTTGGGCGACCGGAATGGATCGAACAGAGTTTAGAATTATATCTACTTATTTTTTGTAAACAAATTAATTTTTGGATTTATCCATCATATTCTACATTTATTCTTTCATCCAAACAACAACTAAGGGATTAAAAAAAATGTAAGTAGATATACTTTCAATTAATTCAAATTTTTATAGAAAAATATCTTATTAGACAAATATATATCATTTTAAAGTTTCGTTTGAATTCATAGTTAAGATGAATTTTTGTTTGAAAACAAAAAAACATATCAGTTGATTCAAACACATTTTATATTTGACTTTTGAAATTTGTCTGTAACCTATGTAAAAAAAATTGTTCTTATATTCTACATTTAAGAATAATGATTTATTCTCCCTACATTACAACTCAGACTTGGAGTGATATGAAATATTCAAGGAGGATACACGTCGTGAGATTATGTTTTCAAAAAAAAAATTATAAATTTTATTACAAATCCTGTTCGACCAGTTTCGGTCGCGCGAAACCTGAAATGGCGACCAAATCCGGTCGAACGGGTCGAATTGGTGGGGATAGCAAAACACCGGTTTTTTTTTTTTTTATTGCTTGGTGGGGTAAGAAAATACGTGGGTGGGGTTAGACGGGCCCCCACTGAACATTTAGTTTTAGTTTTATATTTATTCTGGGAATAAATAACTTTATCAATGGCATTATTGATTTTCTATGTTATTATATTATTTGTTATTCTTATTGAAAAATGTTAATAAAAATTGAGTTATTTGAATGATAAATAATAAAATGTGAATAAAGTGTAAAAAGTTGATTTAACATGTGTGTCACATTAATGTATATGAAGTGATGACATATGATTTGATGTGATGATATGTGATTTAATAGCTGAATTCCCTTATACTAGTGGAGGAATAACACAATTCCATGGAGGGGTTTGAAATACAAATATCAGTTTATTCTCACATAATTCTGCATAGCTATAAGATATATGCCTCCCATTCTATAAATTTTTTTTAGTGGTGATACCCAGGCCCCAAAAAATAAGCCTCACTCATAGGCCACATGATGTGTCATCATCTTATTGGTTCTTATTATTTGGTTTGTTGACTTTTCAAAAAGGTAAAATGTCAAAATACAAATTTGTCATTCATTAAAAATCATCCCATTAACCCAAATCCTCCATTTTTCTCTATTCGGTTACTCTTCCAATTGAATCTTGAAATCCATTTATCCATTTCAAATTTTGAATTTTGAAATCCTTACCTAAATTACGATTAAACTTAATTTACACCAAAAGTTATCTAAATTGTTTTAGTCAAAATTAAACTTCAAACTTATATTCTTATTATACACATTAATTTTTTTTTAAGAATGTTATTAACTGAATAAACATTTACATTTACCTAAATATTTTAGGTTCCATGCAACGTTTAAACAATTTAGAAACAAATTCTATTTTCAATAGTTAGTTATATTTTATAGAAAGTGTCAAACACTTTTTTGTTGTGTGATACATTTAACAAATATATGTATTTGACTGTTACATTAATAAATGTAACAAAAATAAATTACTATTTTCATTTAAACAAATGCAATACATGAATAAATGTTACATTTCAGACTGTTACATTTATGAATTAACAAAAATTAGAATATGAGTATGTTCGATGTCAGAAATGTAACATTAACATCATACAAATCATATATAAATTAAATGTAACTAACCTTAAAAATAATAGAACAAATAAACAAAAGATTTTGCAGCATCCTCCACCATTGTCATCATCTCTTCCTTTCTATGTTGATCTGATCACAGCCTATAATTGACTTCTTTTGCATGTTATAATACTCTATGTAATTGGGTTTTTTTTGGGGAGATCCTTGGAAAGTTTATGTTGGAATAGAAGATATCATCTCAACAGAAGGTTAGATTAAAAAGGATTTATGTTGCATCCGTCCATACTCACCTTCACTTTTTATTTATTTAAAGATCTGTTTTTATTTTTATTTAATCAATCATGATTGTCTACTTATTTTGTGGGGTTCAATTATCAAAAAACAAAATGATCAATAAAAGTATAACAGGTATTAGATACATGCTATCACATGGGGCCTGTGATGGAGTATTTGATGAAGCATGCGAAATTGATGCCTAGAAAACATTATTCATTTTTTTTATATATTACAATGTGTACTCTCAAATAACATGTTAAACGGCGTCTTAAAAATTTAAATGCAACTCCAAATGACGTCACCGAAATGTAATAATTGAAACCATAGAATAATATAAAAGAATCACAAATAAGTCCTTCAATTAAATCAAGAAAAAAAAATCGATGTAGCTCTCTAAAAATTTATGAATATAAGAAAAAGTCATTGTAAAATTGATAAATCCTATTAGGTCTTTATCTTATTAAGAAATATTTATTTTAGTCTTTATAACTAACCAGATGTGTGGCTAACCCTAACCATGCATAGTAAATTTTTGTTATACCATTTTAAAATTTATTTTTTTTGTTGGAAAAGATCGAAATAACTCTCTGAAAACTTATAAAAATCAACAAAACTTCCTCTAAAATTTAAAAATCGTCCTAACTCCCTAAAATCTTCTTAAAATTACAAAAAGTCACTATCATTATTTAAAAATATATACTGATTTATTTAAATTTTATTAAACAAATTATAGTTTCATAATCAAGGTGTTATGCTTTATTATAATATTTTGAGTTGAACATGTATCATAATATTTTGATTTGGGTTTTAAATTATTTTATATGATTTTGTAATGGAGTTGATGAAACTGTAATTTTTTTGTTTAGTCTTTGTGATGAGATTGAGGCGGTAAAAATGTTGAAAAAGAACTCGATTTTGTTTATCAATGAGGTTCGACGGCTTTTTTTTTTACAGTTGAGGATGACATTTCAGGAGATGTGAATGTTGAAAACTGACGGGGTTATTTTTGTCGCACAAGAAGAGTAAATATGATTTTATATAATTTTGTTGGGACTGAATTTGATTTTAATAAGTTTTTGGAGGCTTATTTTGATATATTTATGACCGAGAGATTAAATCATTAACCATATACACTTTATGAGAACCTAGAATGATTTTTTATTTAAGAGGTGATTTTTTGTGATTTTAAGAAAATTTCAGAGTAAAAAAGTTTTTCCCTTGCATCAAGGTGCCTCAAAAAAATATAAAAATTAGGTTAAAGTTCATGTTTATTATTGAAAGAAACCACAAGTCTATTTTCTTTCAAACAAACACAAATATACCATCAGCAAGTGAAAAAAAAATTGAATAAAAAATATATTTTCACTATGCAAAAAAATATTAATTTTTATTATGAGGGCTGTTATGTTCAATTTTTTAATAGTCAAAACAACATTCACATGATTGTGATTTCATGATAAATATGTTATAGAGTGCCCTCATTAGTGGATTCATAAAAAAAAAAAGGTACCCTAGTAAGTGGACTTTACTTAAAAAAACGCAAAAATTAAATTTTAAAAATTTAAAATTTTTTAATACTTATATCGAGCCATTTGTAATTTAAGTTTTTTTTAAAAAACTCGAACCAATAAAAGATATTAGCACCTTTACGGGAATATTCATGATAAAATAAAATATCTTTTTTTTTATCTTTCCATCAAAATATCTTTTTTCCTTTTTGTTAAACCATTTTTTTTCATAACTTTTATTAAATATATATTTTCTAAGTTTTGCTCTTAATGCAAAATAAAAACAAAGTTTATACAAAAAAAAAGATAAAAATAAACTTATACTTAATAATCAAAACTTAAATGATACATGCATGTACGAGGCGAGGCGCAAGCTCACATGAAATGGTGATTGAAGTTCCAAAACAAAGGTATCCCGACTTATTATTCCCGCGGTTGTATGGGCCCTTTGTAACGCGCGTAACCTACTGATTTTTTGTAGTCAAGCTTTGTACGAGAAGAACATCTGGGAAGCCTTCATGAGGTTCATGAAAGATTGAGGTCAATAAGAGGTTGGTCTGGGAATGGTCGCTTTTTGTAGAGACATACTCGAAGTGATGTTACGAGCCTCGATTGCATGAGGGAACCCTTAGAAACCACTTCTAGTTGTTCCCTCATGCCTATAATTAATGACTTGATCTTTGTATATTTTAGACGCATGCCCCAGTTTTATAAAATTATTATAACATGCCTATCGTTCATCAAAAAAAAAAAAAAAATTGATATCTTTATATGAGTATTTAAAGTCCCAAAAATGAAATAATCTTCTATGAAATCCTTGTCTGCCATCTCGTTGAATCCTTTTTTCCTCCTCTCTGTGTCAAAACAAAACATACTTTTCCCCTTCTATTATTTTGATTATTAGGGTTTATGTGTGATTCGATTAAAGGAACTGATTTATGATTATTTTATTATACAAGGACTTTTAATAAAATATTTATATTTTGTTTTGACCTGCTTTGTGTCGTGTTTGAATAGAGACGTGTATATTTTCTTTGAGACGTACGCCGTTTGATATCCTGATTGAGTGCACAAATAGAGATAACTAATTGAATACAACTAATTGAATACAATTATTGTTTCTTGTTTCCGAGGCAAACAGGGGATCCGAGCCAACAAACTTATGATATACATATGCATCATACACCCAATTTAAGGCTCCGTTTGGAAACATAGATTGAAAAGTAGATTTTAGAATAAAGCTGATTTTTAAGATGATTTTAGACCTTTGACTTTTTTGGGATGTTTTTTTTTAATTCAGGAATCAATATTTGGAAGGAGTTTAATGTTTGGTAGAAAAAGTTGCTTTTCAATTCAAAAAATCGATTCCAACCAAAAAGCGTTCTTTTTGAGATTTTAAAAACACGGATTTCGAGAGAGAAATTAAAAGGAATCCAGCTTTTGATTCCGCCGGAATCCGACCCGTTTGGTTGCGCGTTTGGGGATTTTCAGTTTTTCAAAAAGCGGAATCTGCCCAAACGCGTTACCAAACGGGGCCTAAACCTTGTTTGACAGCACTGTGAAAAATAATTTTTAACTTTTTTATAAGTTAAAGTTAAAAGTTATTATTGAATAAATAAACTTAAATACATTTAGTAATGCAAGATTTTATTTTTAAATTTACATCGAAATCTGTATTTTATAAAACAGTCATCAAAATTTCACCCTTTAAAGGTGTGTATAAATCATCAAAGGTAAAAACTAGTTGTCAAACCATATTTTTAAACGCACCCTTAATTTATGACATTAAATTAATTTTTAAATTTTATATATTATGATGGTACAGTATACAGTATGTTAATAGTAATGCATAAAAATTAATTAATTTTTTTAAATGATATTAATCCTAATAAGTGGACTTTATTTAAAATGAAAAATAGATCGGACGACTGCCCACAGAACTACTAAAAGTGATATGTCTTTCTTTCTCAATAATTTCGTCCATGTGATGTAGATCACATAAATTTATTTTTTTTGCTTGGTGAGTTGTATCTCACCAGATGTGACTTGATTGCAGAAGTGGGACACAATAATTACAAAAGATAACAAACAAAAATAGGAATCCAAAGAAAAATCAAACAAAAACAAAAAGATCAATTAAATTTTGAGTCATGAATTAAGTGGATTTCAACAAATTTCTTGGCTTCCCCATGTGGCGCAAATAAAATAATATAACAGAAGACATGTATCACTACGCTCCCACTTTATGGAGCACTATATATCACAAGTAAAAGAATCTCTTCGATTTATTTAATAAAATAACTCTGCAATCTGTGGGTCTTTAAATGCAACTTGTCAAGTAACCTAGCTTTTATATAGCTGTCAAGTAACCTAACTTTTATATAGCTGCAATCACTAACGTGTCACCATCGTGAATCAAGAGATTCTGATATACTAAAAGGTAGTGTTTGATAACGCGATTGTAAAACTGATTTTATACGATCATTGAGTTTAAAATTACGATTGCAGGAAGCTACACCTCCCTAACTTTCTAAAATCGCAGCTTTTGAACACTATTTACCTGTAATTGCTGAGTTTAAAACTGTGATTACAAAACTGTTTGGTTGCACGATTACAAAACCAGCTTCATGCAATCATAAATTTTGTGCAATCGCACAACCAAACGCTACCTTAGAAAAAAATATTCTTTCTCTATAAGATCTGAAAAAAAACTAAACATATAATGGAAAGAGATAGAAAGAAACATAAATTGATGAGAGAGTATCCTACTTTTTTATTCTTTTGATAAGGAAATTACATGAGATCTATTTACATACTTCAAAATTATATTTGGATATATACAAATATGAACAAAGCTTGTTAACTACGTATCCAAATTGGATCTAAGATTTTCAAGAGAAAAATATTGTCCGTTTTGTTGGTATCATTATTTTCAACACATTTTTTTATTCAATAAAATAATTTTATAAAGATTCATTTTGCATGAAACTTAGTAGAATTAATTAAGACGGTTTACTTTGTGAAAGAATATTTAATTAAATTCAAATTTCATGGGAATGTACACCGGTGGTGTCTTGGTGGATGGGGAGCATACGCCAAAATACAAACAATTAAACATGCTTGGAAGGCATGCAAATGAGAACTCATGATTGTGTGTATATTATTAACATATTTGACCATTATTTATTTTATTTTATTTTTTTAGGAAAAGGAGGCGTGAGATTCATCTCTTATAAAATAAGGTAGGTGTGCGCCTTTTAACAAAAAAAAATATCTTGTAAAATAAGTAGCTAGCTAGGTATGTCCCTAATCTCTTATATTATGAGGAATATTATTATATTGCAACAACAACCATTAAGAAAAGGGGGCGGTTATTTTAACCCCCCCAATTCCTTCACCCACCCCTTTTTCTTTTTTTTTTTCTTGTTTTTGTGTGATCCTAACCCACCCCTCCGCCCGCCTCCGCGAAGCCCTCATTGTCCTTGACCGCATGTCCCGCGACAAGCTCCCCGCCTCCCCTTACTACTCTGCCCTCCTCAGCCAATGCATCCGTCACCGCGATGCGGTGGAGGGTGCGGCCGTGGAGGAGGTCGCAGTGGCGGATGAGGGCGCGGCCATAGAGGAGGGCGCAGCCGTGGAGGAGGGCGCGGTGGTGGTGGAGGGCGCGGCCGTGGAGGAGGTCGTGGTGGCGGATGCATTGGCGGAGAAGGGCGGAGTAGGAGAAGGGAGATGCAGAGAGGTTGTTGTGAGACATGCGGTCGAAAACGATGAGGACTTCGCAGAGGTGGACGGAGGGGTGGGTTAGGATCACAAAAAAAAGGTGGGTGAAGGAGTTGGTGGGGTTAAAATAACCGCCCTCTTAAAAAAAACAATCTAACACACTCACACACTCACCAGTCGAGGAGGATTCTACCAACCACCGGAAAGGAGACATCTCCTCGTACTCTTCAATAATGAATTTTTTTCTAATGAAGAATATATTTTTCGCCACCACATTATTGTCCCCAGTCTGTTAATTATAAAATGTACCACAATCTTCCGTACATTCTCCATGTGTTGGAGGACATTATGACTAAAGGGTATCTAAGGAAATGACCAATTGCCATGTCATGGGGGTCTACGGTGGGGCATGTGAATTGGGGCCTAAAAAACATTATTGTAAAAAATATTAGCACCTTTACGGGAATCTTCATGATGAAATAAAATATCTTTTTTTTATCTTTCCATCAAAATATCTTTTCTCCTTTTTGTTAAATCATTTTTTCCATAACTTTTATTAAATATATATTTTCTAAGTTTTGCTCTTAATGCAAAATAAAAACAAACTTATACAAAAAAAATGATAAAAATAAACTTATACTTAATAATCAAAACTTAAATGATAATAAGAAATTGATACCCGCAAGTAGGAGGCGAGGCGCAAGCTCACGTCAAAGGGTGATCGAAGTTCCAAAGCAAAGGTATCCCGATTTATTATCCCCGCGGTTGTATGGGCCCTTTGGAACGCGCGTAATCTACAGAAAATCTGGGAAGCCTTCATGAGGTTCATGAAAGATTGGGGTCTGTATGGGGTTGGTTTGGGAAGGGTCGCTTTCTGTAGAGACATACTCAAAGTGATGTTACGAGCCTCGATTGCATGAGGGAACCCTTAGAAACCTCTTCTAGTTGTTCCCTCATGCCTATAATTAATGACTTGATCTTTGTATATTTTAGATGCATGCCCCAATTTTATAAAATTGTGGTATCATGCCTACCGTTCATCAAAAAAAAAAAAAATTGATATCTTTATACGAGTATTTGAAGTCCCAAACAAATGAAATAATCTTCTATGAAATCATCTCGTTGAATCCTTTTTTCCTCCTCACTGTGTCAAAACAAAACATACTTTTCCCCTTCTATTATTTTGACTATTAGGGCTTATGTATGATTCAATTAAGGAGGCTGATTTGTGATTATTTTATTATACAAGTATTTTTAATAAAATATTTACATTTTGTTTTGACCCGCTTTGTGTCGTGTTTGAATAGAGACGTGTATATTTTCTTTGAGACGTATGCCGTTTGATGTCCTGTCCTGTTTGAGTGCACAAGTGGAGATAACTAATTGAATACAACTAATTGAATACAATTATTGTTTCTTGTTTCCGAGGGAAACAGGGATCCGAACCAACAAACATATTATATACATATGCCATCATACACTCAATTTAGTTTACTCAATTAGTTTACTCAATTTAAGGGTGCGATTAGTTGCGTGATTGCGCAGCATTTGCGATTGCAGGAAGCTGCGTTTACAATCGTACAACTAAACAATTTTGCAATCGCAATTTTAAATCCAGCGATTGCAGGCAAATAGTGTCCAAAAGCCGCGATTTAAAAAAACTGAGAAAGTGAGCTTCATGCAGAATCAGTTTTGCAATCGCCGATTCCTGCAGAATTAGTTTTGCAATCGCGCAACCAAATGCACCCTAAGACCGGTTTGATAGCGCTATGAAAAACAATTTTTAACTTTTTTATAAGTTAAAGCTAAAAGTTATTATTGAATAAGTAAACTTAAATACATTCAATAATACAATTTTATCTCTAAATGTATATCGAAATCTGTATTCTATAAAATAGTTATTATCATTACACCTTTAAAAGGTGTGTATAAAGCATTAAAGCTAAAAACTATTTTTCAAACAATATTTCTAAACGCACCCTTAATTTATGACATTAAATTAATTTTTAAATTTTATATATTATGATGGTACAATATAATGTGTTATAATAATGCATGAAAATTAATTAATTTTTTTAAATGATATTAATCCTAATAAGTGGACTTTATTTAAAATAAAAAATAGTGAGGACTGCGATCGGACGACTGCCCACAGAACTACTAAAAGTGATATGCCTTGTATGTCTTTCTTTCTCAATAATTTCGTCCATGTGATGTAGATCACATAAATTTATGGGTGCGGTTGCTCCCACCCACCATGTTCACAACCCCACCATCAAATATTTACAAAAAAACCTGGACTACCTTTTTCATTATACTGCATTAATCCCACCACCTATACACATCCCACCACCCCATATCAAATACACACACAATCCCACCACCTAAATCAAAATAAAACCAAACCCTTCTTTTCCCCGCCCTATCTCCCCCTTTTTTCGATGTCGACGGGAGTTGGAGATCTCGACGGACTGGCCAATCACAGCTGACGCCCGTCCTTCTCTCCGGCGACTCTCCGGCGACTCTCCACTGGCATCTCGCCTCATTTTTTTATGTATATGATGCCCTAGATGAAAGAAAAGGGACCCAATGTGAATGTGTGACACATTCTTGATTTGTGTTTTATTTTTAATTTGTTATGTTTTCAAGTGGCTCTTGTGATTGTCCTTTTTATGGTGGTTGTGTTGATTGTTGAAGTGGTGATACATTTAGGGTTTGTTGGTGTGGAAATAGTTATTGTATTTGACATTGTGTGGATGTCATTTTTTTATGGTGTTTAAGGTGGCTCATTGATATGTTGTTGGAGATTATAGTAATATATGGATCATTGAATGTTATGGAGTAGTAATGTTGTTGTTGATGATTGTTGTAATGATTATCTTTTTTTACACATTCTTGCTATGATTTTGGATTGTTGTTGTAAGGTTTGTTTAGTGTGATGGTTTTGATGATATAAGTGGTGGTGTTGGATGTGATAATAATTGGGTAGTCATTGTATATGTTAATAGAATTGATTGTTTGAAAGTCATTTCTTGTATATTTTAGCATATAATAAAATAATTTGTATGCTGGCCAATTATGTTTATAGTCATTAATTATCGAGTCGGGTGGTATTGGAAATTCATCCCTAATAATATCAACAACCTTTTGAAGAATGGATAATGAGGTATGTATGTGTGCTTCCAAACCTATGATTCCATATTCATGACCAAAATCACTTCATTTTCTCTATACGAACGATAAAAAATATTCCATTTACAGTATGTGTGTTTCAATTTCAGAAGTCTATAATAGTTTATATTCAAAATTTTAAGGAGAAAAACCCGAAAGTTGAGGAGCCCAACATTGAGGAGAGCATCCCAGACCTCAACGAGCCCGTCCCCAACGAAGTCGTCCCCAACATAGACACTACTGAACAATTTACAACATCATTGGTAAATTTCTCTCTGATATGTGCAAACATATCATATAATGTTGTAACTAATGACTCATTTATGTTATTCTCTCAGTGGTGTGACCATCGGATGGAATTAATCGATTGGGTGAAGAAAGTTGGCAGGAATGTCGGTGTGATTGCAGTGTTTGGCCGTTCAGAACTTACAAGCCATCGTCGATCAGCTCGTACTGATTTCATTTGTGAAAGAGGGGGCAAATTTGATGATCGACCGAGGAAGAGAGACAAGGAGAAGAAGAACATAGCAAGGCACCAAACTAGTTCAAAAAAATGTGGTTGTCCATTCAAGTTGCGTGCTATAGAAAATAAAGGAAAATGGTCGTTGAGGGTTCTTTGTGGGTTACACAATCACTCCCTCACCTTGAACTTTGAGGGCCATTCGTTCGCAGGAAAACTGTCAGAGGATGAGTACACTGTTGTGCAAGGCATGTCTATCAGTGGTATGCGTCCCCGTGATATACTTATTCACTTGAAGAGCAGAGATCCAACAAATGTGAGTTCAATAAGAAACATATACAATGCCCAGACGAAGTTACGGATCCAAGAAAGGTGTGGTCGTACCAATATGCAACAATTGATGAAGTTGATTTATGAGCATGGATATGTCGAGCGCCATAGAATTGAGGCTGAGGGCGAGGTTGTCTCCGATTTATTCTTTGTGCATCCTACATCGGTTCAACTTATTAAAGCATTTCCACTCGTGTTTATGATGGATTGCACTTACAAAACCAACCGGTTTAGATTTCCCCTATACAACATTGGTGTGCCAATGGTCATATAAAATTCCAATCAGTTTATTAACATATACACATAATTTACAGAATATAAATCCATAAACAATCATAGTCTCTTTTTCAAAACAGGTCAAACAATCAATGCAAGAACTTACTTATCCACCTAAACAATCATAAACCTAAGGGCATTTACCACCTATTAAAGTAAGACTGTGAATCCTTACTTATCCATCTTAGTTTTCAGATAAAATAAAAACATAAAAATTAATGATAGGTACCTTGCCATTCCACACACGGTAGGCGATATGATGTCTGTAGTCTACTAACAATTCATTTCTTTCAGGACCACCAGGAAATGGGCCTTTCAGACTATCATGGTCTATATCAGAATCTACTTGTCCTGTCTCTTGTATTGCTACCACATCTCCGGCCTCTTCTTCTGACCCATTGACATCTTCATCAAGTATAATTTCTTGGGGGGATGAGACAACCGATTTTGAAGGCCTATTGTTTGCCAGTCTTGCTGACTGGCGTCTCCGAAGGGATGCGGTCTGTGGGATGCGTTTTTTGGGAGCCATCCTGCAATTTAATTCATTTGATTTATATATTAGTATCTCCATTTTATGGGTAGCTAAATCAATCCTAGGATACTTCAAATCATGGATCAAGGTTCTACATACCAATGGTAGTCACTGACATCCCAAACCATGATCAAGCTAACAACGATGACATAATATAGGATATACACCAAACAAATGCGGTCACAAACATAAATTGCAATCTAACAAAAAAACAAGGAGCCCAAACCATATACACCAATCTAAACATACCCTTACTTCATATGAGAACCCTAACTTTTCAACTAAAAAACATTAATACAGGTAACATAAGGATTTAAGCCAAACAAATAGAATCACAATCAGAGCTCCCAATCCCAAAAAAAAAAATGAAAAAAGAGCTCAAACCATACATTGCTCTTACAATACCCTATGTTCCTATCAAAACCCTAATTTTGAATAAATAGAACCTCAATACTTGTAATCTAAATGAATGCAATCACAATCATAACTTGCAATATAACAAAAGACCCAAAGCATACATTTCTGAATATGGTTTACCTATATTCTTATGAAAACCCTAGTTTACAATAAATAAAAAAACTTCAAAACTTATAATATAAGGGTTTTGGGGGGGGGGGGGGGGTGGGTGGCATGTTTGATTTGGATGGTCCAGTTTCACATTCCTTCATTTTTTGAATCAAATGGGGCATATACTCTCAAACATGAACTTTTCTCAATTAATGTAGCCATAATGTCTTCAACAAATGTGTTTTATACATTTTTCTTATAGATCAAATTTAGGCTCTCTCATGAATTCCATTAGTAAGAATCTCATGCGTAGATCCAAGAAGCCAAACCCCCCATGTGATATGCTTTTGCCTAGTATGGTAATTATTAGAATGGACTTTGTTCCTTGCACTTTGATTTTTTGTATCATATATCCAAGTTTTGCCGCTCTTGATTTCTATTATAATCTATCACATCGCAGGAGTCACACCTGCTGAGAAGCTACTTGACCTGTATCATGGGAAGTGGGTTGCCAATGTTGATCCAGTGTATGAAGAGCTACTTTACTGATGACCACCTTAGGCTTCTCATAATCTCATCCACCTCAATTATCGCACAACTTTCTTGGAACTTGTTTGTTGGGGGGAGGGAGTAAATTTCAAACTAATTCACCCCTCCATTATTAATAATGTGCACTTGGCTTTGTTATATACTGCCTCAAGAAGTGGCATATATATTGTTGTGTGGGCACAATATTGTTTGAAAAACATGAATTTTTTGAAGTGAACTGATTTGTTTCCATTTTCCCCTTTCAAAGAAAAGAATGCCAATTCAGTCCGGCTACATCATTATGATTTTCTCAAAGCATAATCAATTCAGGAATGATTGATGCTCAATTTGATGAATTGAATAAGAAATCTTTTGGATCCCAAGCTCTCACTTTCTTTTGCGTTGGGAGGTCGATAGCAGAGAGAACCTCCAGAACAATAATTTTTTAAATACTCTAGATAGGGATTGATGACTAAAAAAATAAGGCCCACTATTGACCATGTGTGGTTTTCCATCTCAAAATAAAATGCATCTTTGTTTCTTTTCTGGCGTAAACAAGGTCACAAAGTGAACTGGAGAATCAACCAAAACGATAGTGCAAACAGGTTTACCAAAATTTAAAAAGGCTCCCAGTACTTCAATATGGGGCTTGTGTGATATTTCATGCATTGGATTGATTTATTCTCTTCACACCTTCCTCACCTTTACTTGGACTCCTATCAATTTCAGGAATCTCAAAAGAAATCAAGCAAAAAGAGACAGAAAAGAAATTTTTAGCTTCTGCATTATTAGCTAGTTAGTCTCCACCCCCGATTCACCTAATTATGTTTTTCATGTCTAATAGTCTCCAATGCACTCAATTGGACCACAAGTCCATTGTACTGTCTTCTTTTAAAAAATAGAAGACATATCATTTTCCAAGTGCAACAATACAACATTGAGCATGTTCTGAAGGAAAGATGAAATGTAAATGATCTTCATTTGAAAAATCCAAACATACAGAACACATTACTAATACTTTGCCACATATGTATTTCTTAAAATATTTCACATGTCAAAGGGTACAAGGTTCCTTAATTGGTGATATCCAACCCTAAAACCTTCACTTCTCTACAAATACCCTAAACTATCAAAACCCTAACTTACAAAAAAAAAACACCCATTATTTGTAATGTAAGAGTTTAAACCAAACAAATTAAATCACACACATGGCTTTCAATTCCAAAAAAATAAAAATAAATCAAACCATACATTGCTTACACAATATCTTAGTTTCCTATCAAAACCCTATATTTGAATCAAAACCATACATTGTTTATACCAAACAAATACAATCATAGGTTACAATCCAACAAAAAAAAAACACCCCAAATCAATCCATTTATCTAAAAACATCATAAATACCCATGAAAACCCTAACTTATAATGCAAAAAACCTGAATGAATTAAAAGTAGGAAGAGATTGAATAAATCATGAATCACTAACAACAATGGAGGAAAAATATATTTGAAGAATCATTTACCTCTCTATTTATGCTTGGGGGCGTCGTGGGGGGGTTAGGGCAAACGGTAGAAGGGGATCTCGTCACGGTGGCCTCGCGGCGGTCTCGCGGCCGTCTCACGGCGGGCTCGTGGTGGGCTTGCGGTGGATTCTCGGTGGATTCCGATGGCCTTCACACCGGATGTGAAAGAGAAGAAAATAAAAAAGGGTGAGAGAAGGGGGAGAAGAGAGAGTTTTTCATTTGAAAATGGGTAGGTGGTGGGGTTGGGATTGCATTTGGTGTGTATTTATTAAGAGGTGGGGTTGGTATAAGTTAAATTGGGAGGTGGAGGTTTAAAAAGGTGGTGTTGCTAGTAAATTGGTGGGTGGGAGTAACCGCACCCTAAATTTATTTATTTTGCTTGGTGAGTTGTATCTCAGCAGATGTGACTTGATTGCAGAAGTGGGACACAATAATTACAAAAGATAACAAACAAAAATAGGAATCCAAGATAGTGAAAGAAAAATTAAACAAAAACAAAAAGATCAATTAAATTTTGAGTCATGAATTAAGTGGATTTCAATAAATTTCTTGGCTTCCCCATGTGGCGCAAATAAAATAATATATCAGAAGACATGTATCACTACGCTCCCACTTTATGGAGCACTATATATATCACAAGTAAAAGAATCTTTTCGATTTATTTAATAAAATAACTCTGCATTCTGTGGGTCTTTAAATGCAACTTGTCAAGTAACCTAGCTTTTATATAGCTGTCAAGTAACCTGACTTTTATATAGCTGCAATCAATAACGTGTCACCATCATGAATCAAGAGATTCTGACATGCTGAAGTTAGCGCTTCACTGAACAATAACTTAAGTACTTTACTCTTCAAAAACATCGATTTCACCTTCTATTGCACTGCATTCCAAAAAAAATGTAGCAAATTCCTCTAAAAATAGTAACAACTTCACTGTTACATTTTACATATTTTAAATTCGCATTGTTACAACTTGTCAAGTGCAAAATTGATTTTATGCAATCCTTAAATTTAAAATTATGATAGCAGGAAGTTACCGCTCTCCAATTTTTTGAAATCACAACTTTTGAATACTATTTACCTGTAATCGCTGGGTTTAAAACTGTGATTATAAAACTGTTTGATTACACGATTATAGAATAAGCTTCATGCAATCACAAATATTGCGCAATCATGCAATCAAATGCTATCTTAGAGTAAAAGATTCTTTCTCTATAAGATCTGAAATAAAAAATAAACATATAATGGAAAGAGATAGAAAGAAACATAAATTGATGAGAGAGTATTCTACTTTTTTATTCTTTTGATAAAGAAATTACATGAGATAAAATAATTTTATAAAGATTCATTTTGCATGAAACTTAGTAGAATTAATTAAGACGGTTTACTTTGTGAAAGAATATTTAATTAAATTCAAATTTCACTGGGAATGTACACCGGTGGTGTCTTGGTGGATGGGGAGCAAACGCCAAAATACAAACAAATTAAACATGCTTGGAAGGCATGCAAATGAGAACTCATGATTGTGTGTATATTATTAACATATATGACCATTGTTTATTTTATGAGCGCCGATACACGCAGTCCATTTTGTAGTTCATTTTACAGCCTGTTATACTATGATAAGGTAGTATATACTATACGATATCATAACATACAGGTTCTATCATAGCATATAACTTTTTTTTTTTCATTTTTTCATTTTGAAAAAAAATATATTAATGTATCTTAGCATATACTTCATTTCATATAATAGTATGCACTTTAAAAGGTGAGTGTATGATTTTTAAAAAACCATGAGCTGCAAAACGGGCTGCAATTGAGGCTGTGTATATCTTTTTCCTTATTTTATTTTATTTTTTTGAAAAAGGAGGCATGTGCCTGATCTCTTATAAAATAAGATAGGTGTGGGCCTTTTAACCAAAAAAAAAAATCTTGTAAAATAAGTAGCTAGCTAGGTATGTGCCTAATCTCTTATAATATGAGGAATATTATTATATTCAGGCAACAACAACCATTAAGAAAAGAGGGCGGTTATTTTAACCCCATCAACTCCTCCACCCGCTCTTTTTTATATTTTTTTGTGTAATCCTAACCCACCCCTCCACTCGCCTTCTCTGCCCGTCTCCGCGAAGCCCTCATCGTCCTCGACCGCATGTCCCGCGACAAGCTCCCCACCTCCCCCTCCTACTCCACCCTCCTCTGCCAATGCATCCGCCACCGCGACGCGGTGGAGGGCGCGGCCGTGGAGAAGGTCGCGGTGGCGGATGTATTGGCGGAGGAGGGCGGAGTAGGAGGAGGGGGAGGTGGGGAGGTTGTCGTATGACATGCGATCGAGGACGACGAGAGCTTCGCGAAGGCGGGCGGAGGGGTGGGTTAGGATCACAAAAAAAAAAGGGTGGGTAGAGGAGTTGGTGGGGTTGAAATAACCGCCCTCTCAAGAAAAACAATCTAACATATTCACCAGTAGAGGATGATTCTACCAACCACCGGAAAGAAGACATCTTCTCGTACTCTTCAATAATGAATTTTTTACTAATGAAGAATACATTTTTCGCCACTACATTATTGTCCCCAGTCTGTTATGAAATGTACCACAATCTCCCATACATTTTAGGTGTTCGTAATATTACCACCGCATTTGTATCTTTCCACCACAATACAGTACCACAATAGTGTTTGATTAGATAACATTCGCCATTTCAATTTGCTAAATAGAGCATATCCTCAAGGTCCATTTAACGAGATGAGCTCCCCTCCCCTCCCCTCCTACTTCATTCCTTAGGAATCGTCTCCTACTGCACTCCAACTCGTTCAACACATCCTTTGGGATTTTGAATATGGAAATGAAGAAAATAGGGAGGTTTGTTATGATTGCTTGCAAAAGAGTAAGCTGAGCTCTAAGCTATGCGACTTGCTTTTTTAGCAGTCCAGTTTTCTTTTCATCATTATATGAATTATGGGATGCCAAGCTGAAGACTAATTTTTCCAAATGAAGGGGCAGACTGATTCCAAATGCATTTACATTTTAAATAAAAGTATCATGTATTTTTTTTTAGACAGTAGATGATGTACAATAAAGAAATAGCCTAATAAAATATGAATATGGGTGTATCATAATTATTATTTAATTAAAGGGTTAACGACATTTAAGTTCCTACAAACATGGAAAAATCCATATAAGTCACTATTAAAATTATGACAAACGTACGAGTCCCTGAAAACTCAAAAAAATCCAATTATCATCTCTGAGTTAAATTTTTGTCCAAACTGATGGAATATTCTCAGAATATTCCATCACATATAATTGTGTACACATTGAAATCTTTATAAACAATTATAAAGACAAATTTGTCCATGTAAAAGATAAAATTGTCCCTAAAAAACTTTTACATTAAATTGTGTACACATTGCAATATCTATAAACAATCATAAAGACAAATTAATTCTCGCAAAAGATAAAATTGCCCCTGAAAGACTTTTACATTTAATTGGATAGACATTACAGTCCTTATAAATAATCATAAAGACAAATTGGTCCCTGTAAAGACAATTGTAAAGACAACTCTTCAGGACTCAGGAGTATTTTTGTCTTTTACAGGGACCAATTTGTCTTTACGATTGTTTATAAAGACCGTAATGTCAATCCAATTAAATGTAAAAGTCTTTCGGGGGCAATTTTGTCTTTTGCAATGTTTAATTTGTTTTTATGATTGTTTATAGGGACTGCAATATGTACACAATTTAATGTAAAAGTCTTTGAGGGGCAATTTTATCTTTTATAGGGATTAATTTGTCTTTATGACTGTTTATAAAAACTTCAATGTCTACACAATTATATGTGATGAAATATTCCGTTAAGTTTGGATGAAAATTTAACTCAGGGATAATAATTGAATTTTTATGAGTTTTCAAGGATTCGTAAGTCTGTCCCAACTTTAGTAGAGAGTTATATGGGTTTTTCCATGTTTGTAGGGGCTTAGATGCCTTTAAGACTTTAGCTCTTAATTAAATTGTTAATGAACCTCTTGTGCAACACGTGGTGATTTTTTTTTCATATCATAACCACCGACACTATTACTCTAAGAAACACTAATTAAGTGTGGCTGAAATTATTTAAGTTGAAGAGAACATTAATTTAAACGTGTAATTATTTGTTGATGATTTTTATAATAATATACCTCTGAGATACGTAATCGACATAACGTTTTTAAAGTATATTAATAAAAAAATTAAACAAAATCACTTTTAAGATTTGGAGAAATTAATTCCGAGTCCTATAGGGAACTCCCGAATTAATTTTATGTCCGTGGAACATCTGAACTTATTTTTTAAGTCTTTAAATTTGTTGGGATATTATTTATAGATCTTTCCATTCAATGAGGGTTATCTTTTACCCTTTTTTTTCAATTTTACCCGTGTCTTCACATTTTAATAGTGTACAAAGACATGTTAACAATACACATAGACTTGTTAAAAATGTACATAGACTGTGAAGGAAGGATAAAATTAGAAAATGTAACGGTTGACTTAACGGTGCTGACAGAAAAACCCGAAAATAATATATAATAATGTTAAGGGGTCTAAAAATAAAACTAAATATTTTGGAGACTTAAAAATAATTCAAAAGTTACTCGAATGACCCAAAATTAATTCCCCCTTATTATTTTGATATTAGCATTTTGTTGAGGGTTGGGTGTCTTAATCCTTGAGTTCAACCAAAACATGATACACGTGTCTTGTACGTACTTTTCTATAATTTCGTTCATGTGGCGCAGACAACATATATAATTCAGGTCACATGTATTATACTTTTATATATTTATTATACATTTCTTCACTTCTCCATGTGGCATAGATCACATAATATATATAACACAAGACATCTGTGGTACTATATATACTCCCACGTTTATCTGGCAGCAACAGAAGAAAAAAAAATCCTATAATTATTCACTTCGTTGTATCAAACGGTGGATTTATTTCTTCTCTTTTCATTTCATCTCAATTTTATACTTGTAACATCACAAATTACACCCCTATAATGATGTCTACGTAGTGATAATCCCAATTAGATATATGATAATTGCGTTGATGAAACATTTTTTTAAATTTTAAAGCAAATCTCAATTATTGGATGATTGAATGATTCTATTAATTGGTCAGATTTATCTCCCCAAATTCATGGAGATCCAAATGGATACACCTTCTATTGGGCATTGCTTTGATACCATTTATTGGGATTCCTAAATAATTTTATCTGTGTGAAATAAATAATACTGATCATGAAAATATATGTACGCAACCCTAATTAATCACCGACACAACAAAAAAAATATAAAAGCAAACAACCATAAAGAAACACTTAATTTAACGTGGTTCGATTTAAGCCTACATCAACGGGGTACTCCGACAACAATCCACTATATCAAAATATAATGAGAATAATTTATTCTCAAGTTTTGCTTAAAACTTGAGGAATACAAAATAAAAAAGGGATACATAACAAGATACCTTAATGAAATCCTAAATAATCTTCTAAACAACATGGAGAACTCAATCTCAATATAAATCAGCCACGGAGGAATTTGAAGGAAATTACTCCTTTTTTCTTTCCTTTCTTCTCTCTCTCTTTCTCTCTCCACTCTTGGCGCACAAACACCCGCCGCATCCTTGTTTTTCCTTGGCCGAGCGTCTGATGTTTGACATGAAGAGGAGAAGCCCTAATGGGCTTTATATGTATCACGTATAAGTGAAACACGTGCATGTCCAATGCACATGGGCATACAAAGACCTCATGTGGGCTGGACCCAAGTATGGGCTCATAAAACCCATAATCTCCCACTCCAGCCCTTCTCGCTCATGTGACCAAGCTGTCTATGCTATAAATATTAAAACGAATCCTCTTCAGGTGCATTTATTACATCCTTCCATACTTTTCTATTGTCTTGTATACAATACAACATGTTTGGTTTGTAGCCCATTAGGGTGTGTTTGGATAGGAGTATTGGGTGCCTGAATTGGATTGAGAATCTCAATCCAGGTCAATAAGTTGTTTGAATAAATTTTAAAATGGAGATTGTGATTGAGAGAGAGGGATTGAGAATCCTTGATTATGGGGATTGGGAATCCCCCTTAAGAGGTGGTATTCCCCCAATCCCAATCCAAGTGGATTGAAAAAAAAACATTTTAGACATTTTTACCCAGCTCTTCATCTCCTTTAATATATATATATATATAACATAATATATTTAATATTAAAATATATATATATATATATATATATATATATAATATATATTCAAGCATTAATTGTGATGCACAAGTTCATGAAAACTCTTGATTTACTTTATTTATATAATATATGAATAAGAAACTTTCATATAACCTATTGATTGGATGATATGAGGTTCATGTGATTTATCATAACTAATTTGCTATGATATATATATATCATAATTAATTTGCTATCATAACTAAATTTTTTATATATATAATATATGTGTGTGTCATAAAAAATTAGTTATAAAATATATATTTTAATATATATATAAGTTTCATGTGATTTATTATAAATTCATAACTAATTTGCTATAATATCATAACTAAATTATATATATATAATATATATATATATATATAATATAATATATATTATATATATATATAAAAATTTGTTATAAATATATTAATATATAATATAGGGTATTTTAGAAATATATATTTTTTATATTGTAATCCATGCATTACCAACACATGATTGAGATTGAGAATCAAATCATGTTTTCTCAATCATGTTCCTTACCAAACAGTTGGCATGATTCACAATCCTAATCCAACTGGATTTAGAATCCCAGGATTCACTGAATCCCAATCCCATTTGTCAACCAAACACACCCTTAGTGGGTCCAGCCTATGAAGGCTTGATATGCCCACATGCAGGGGGCATGCACATGTACCATGTACACGTTATATATATGGGTGTGGTTATAGCCACCCCACAAACTCTCCTACCCACCTCTTTTGTTTATAAAAAAATATTTTGTTACATTTTTTCTCGTACCTAAAACACCCCAACACTACCCATCCCAATGGTACACCCTACCCACCCCAAACATTACCCCCCCCCCCCCACACACCCCCATAAATATATTACCCACCCCACAATCAAAATAATAAGTCCTGTGCTCTTTTTTCTCTCTCCCCGCTCAACATGCTCCATGTCTTCCGTGTGTGATTTGGTTCGACATGATCCATGACTTTCTGGAATCAGAAAACTTTGAAGTGTTCTGTATTTGTTTGACATGCTCCATGTCTTCCGTGTTTAATTTGGTTTGACATGGTACATGGCTTTCCAGAATAAAAAACCTTTAAAGTTTCTGTATCCCGTTCAACATGCTTCATGCATTCCATGTTTGATTTGGTTCGACATGGTCCATGGCTTTCTGGAATCAGAAATCTTTGAAGTATTCTGTATCTCGTTCGACATGATCCATGTCTTTCGTGTGCGATTTGATTCGACATGGTCCATGACTCTGGAATAAAAAATCCTTTGGCCCCCGTTTGGAACGGGAATATAACTTATTCTTGGGTATATATTTATTCTGGCATAAGTGAGGATAAAATTTTGTGTTTGATTGTATTTTGAATTATTTTCATTGGTAAACATAAGAATAAATGTTTTGTTATGTGGGTAAAATGTGCATAAAGTATAAATAAATTTATAAAAAATGAAAAAATAATGATAGTTAATTTGTTATGTGATTTATAAGAGGTGATGACAGTTGATTTGACAGTGGACCAACATATTCTATGGGTGGAATAACGTATGATAACTTTAATTCCATGGGTAGGTTGGAATCCATATACCACTTTATACTAATTTATTCTGATATATTTTATCCCTACCTATTCTATGTTTCCAAACACCCTTTATTCCTTATTCCCATTTATACCAGATTATCCGGGGGCTTATTCCCTTTCCAAATGGGGGCTTGAAGTGTTCAGTATTCCGTTCGACATGCTTTATGCCTTCCGTGTTTGATTTGGTTCGACATGGTCAATGGCTTTTTGAATAAAAAACCTTTGAAGTGTTCTGTATCCCGTTCGACATGCTCCATGTCTTTCGTGTTTGATTTGGTTCGACATGGTCCATGGATTTCTGGAATAGTGGATGGGGTGGGGTGGAAATGATTTGGGTTGAATATTTATATAAGGGTGGGCTTATGAAGTGGAGATATATGCCTGGGTGGGAAAGTAAAAGGGGTGTGTAGGAGAGCTTTTGGGGTGGCTATAGACGCCCTATATATATAAGGCCCTTATTAGGGCTTCTCTTTCGTGTGAAATACTGCTAAAAAGGATTCTGAGTTTGTTCTCAACGTCAGCAAAGGAAGAGAGAGAAGAAAGAGGAGAAGGAGAGATAAAAGGAGCAGTTCCCTTCGGGATCCTCCGCAGGTTTCGATTTACATCGAGGTTGGGTTTTCCATATTGTTTGAATGATTATTTAGGGTTAAGATTATTTAGGTTTTTTTTTAGGTAACCCTATATTCTTCTTTCCTCTTGTATTTCTCAAGTTTTGCACAAAACTTGCGATAACATTATTATTTAATATAGTAGGTTGTTGTCAAAGTATCATGTGGATATAGGCTTAAGCCGAACTATGTTAAATTTAGTGTTTCTTTGTGATTTCCATGCTTTTATATTTTCTGCTTGCATCGGATTGATTCAGACTTCATAAATATTTTTCTGCGGTTAGTATTATTTTTTTACATAGATAAAATTGTTAAAATCCCAACACAACATACATTTTCTCTAGCAACAACTAGCAAATCCTTGGTGAGGTTCCATTTTCCATTGCCGAAGTGTTTCTCATATACTTGGCGATCCAAAGTGATCCCAGAAAGCACATTGATCAGGCGCAAATCAGGAACATGATGAACATCCTTCAAAGTCTATGTGTGTTCTACATCAGTCAGTATACACACATCATCATTTCTAGCAATCTTTGAGTGACTAGTGTTTCCCATCTTCACAATGTGAAAGTCTCCTATGCTGTACGAAGAGAAGAAATCCATCATAATTGTCGCATGATAGGATGCTGTCGTATCCACTATCCCTCAGTACTTTGATTTGTAGCATGTGGGCGTTTCTCCTCATCGAAAGAGAGAACCACAACCTCATCTGTATATGTAGTAGCCATGTTCTTGTCATCATCTTTCTTCTTCTAATTGTTTCCCTCACTCAGTTCTCTTTTTCATACTCGACAATTCCTTTTAAAGTGATCGGTAGCACGCATTTCCTTCTGACTTTGACTTGCTTTTGTAACTGGTATGATCTCCTGGATCTCGACTGTAGCTCCTCCCCTTGATCTTTGTGACAAGTGCATGTGCATCATCTACACCCATTATTTTTCTTCTTGTTTCTTCATTGAACAAGCAGCTCGTAATTGTACTAATAAACAACACACCATCTGGAGCAAAATTACTTAGTGTGGTGATTAACATCTCCCAACTGTCTAGCAAAGATCCCAAAAACAGTACTGTCTATAATTCATCTTTCAAATTCATCTTCATCATAGTCAATTGATTCACTAAGCTCTGAAACTCATTCATGTGCTCTGTAACACTGTTACCTTTGAAGTTTATGTTCAAGAGTTTCCTGATTAAAAATGCTTTGTTCCCCCGCAGTCCTTTTCTCATACAAAGAGTTGAGCATAAAGAGTGCGTGTTCGTCTCATTCGAGTTTCATTTTATTTCCTTCGATTGATTCATATAAATCCTTATAAACAATAGATGTCCTCCATCTTGGGCTTCCATATCAACTAATTGGGATTATTTAACTCAATCATCTTGCTAGTGGATTTCTCCACAACTATCTTACACAAATAAATTCTACCTTGCTCTGATACTACTATTAGTAATCGCTTTGATACCGCTTGTGTGATATAAGTAATACTAATTGCGCAAAAATATATACACAACCCTAATCAATCACCGACACAATCATAAAAATATAAAAACAATCGACTATTAAAAAAACACCAAATTTAACGTGGTTTGTTTTAAACCTACATCGGGACACTCTGAAACCAATCCAATATAACAAAATAATATTTTTTAAATTTTTATCAAACTTGAGAAATACAAGATGAAAAAAGGATATAGAGTTACCTCAATCAAACCTTAAATAATTTTCCTAGCACAACTTCGATATAAATCAAAATCCACAAAGGATTTTCCCTGGCCGCAAAAACACCCGCCGCACCCTCGCTTTTCCCTGGCCGGTGCGTCTGAAGAGGAGAAGCCCTAATGGGCTCTATATATATATCACGTATAAGTGATACACGTGCATGTCCATGCACATGGGCATATGAATTCTTCTTGTGGGCTGCCCATAAAACCAATACCTTCTCACATGTGAATCCTAAGATCTAGGGGATTACATTGGATTCAAATCCAATCCAAAATCATTGAGAATCGAGTGTGGCTTTTTGTCCACCATAGAGAAAAAAAAAAAAAAAAAAACAGAGAAAAGGTCTCCATATACAACTAGTTAACTTCAAAAAACCTTCATACATACCATTATATAGATATAGATCTGTCAGCAATAAACATAAAAAAAAAACTCCTCCAAAATCGAGACTCAAACAAAAAATAAATTGATATTTAAAGAAATATTATGAAACATCAAATTGATTGATGTTACTAGGCCCTCAATGTAATGGGGGCGCCCATTACCACAATCCAAAAGATCACATGTCTAGATTTTTAAGGTGTTTTTTATTTTTATTTTATCTTTTAGCGGGTATGGAGAAGGGTTTTGGTTTTGTTCACGTAAAAAAAAAAAACTAAAAAAAAAAAAAAAATTTGGTGGAGCAACGTCCTATACATAATAGAACTTATTATTGGGTATATAGTTATTTCGGCATAAGTGAGTATAAATAAAGATAAATTGATTTTGTGTTTGGTTGTCTTTTGAATTATTCTCGTTAATAAGCGTAAGAATGAATGTTTTGTTGTTTGGGTAAAATGTGAATAAGTATAGATACAAATTTATAAAAAATGAAAAAAATAATGATAGTTGATTTGACGGGGATTTATAAGAGGTGATGACAGTTGATTTGACAGTGAACCCATATATTCTTTGGGTGGAATAACCTATGATAACTTTAATTCAGGGGTTGATTGGAATCCATATACCATTTTATATCAGTTTATTCTAGCATATTTTATCCCTGGGTATACTGTGTTGCCAAACAACCTAATAAACTTATTCCGACTTATTCCACTGCTTATCTGGATTTATTCGGCATCCAAATGGGGGAACTTTGTTTTCACCTGGACAGTGAATATAAAAATTGGAATAATCCACCTAAAGTTTCAAAATCTTCATTCCATATTATTTTTTCACTTCCATGAATTTGAAACCCCAGTAGGATCCACAATTCTTATTAGAATGGCCAACAACAAAACTTAGACTAACAGAATTTTATAAAACTTAATAGAACATGAAAAAGTCATACAAATAAGTAAATAAAGGAAAATGGATTTATTCGTTACTTTACCGAATCTTAGAACAACCCAAATCCATTACCCTCGTTTGTGGTAGAGAATTAATAGAGAATATAGATGAATACTGGAGAATAACCCTTATTCTTTGTTTGTTTGCCCTTGATAAATCCTGAGATATTTCTAGATAAGCTAGTATAAGACCTCATAAGACCTGAGAGGGTATTAAAAAGTCATAAACTATTATCCATCTCTTACCTATAACTTATCATCACATAATCCAAGGTGAACCAAATAACAAAAATGTCACTTTTATGTTTTCCAACAAGAATAACTAAAAAAGAAACCAAACAAGAATTTGCTTATTCAGTATAGATGGTTATCTATTCTGATATAGCTACCAGGGGCGAATTAGCCTATGTCACACCACATATGGGCTCTCATAGAATAATAAATATGAATCAAACTCTCATTAACATAAACTCACAATCTAACAAAATTGTTACCTAAAGGAAAATGTTAGACTCAATCCTTTTTACAGTCCAAAAAGCATGTAGGTCACATATGTTTTTATTTTTTTTAAAATAGTAAACATTCTCTAAGGATGTATATGCTTTGATAAAAAATGTAAATCGCTTCATTTTGAATTAAATGAACCCATTTTTAATAAATATAATATTTTTTAATGATGCATATACTTCGTCTAATGACGGATATGTTTTACTAGATTTTTAAATATGCACATAGGACTTTTAAACTGTAAAAAAAACTGAGTGTAACAGCGACCTTACCTAAATGATGCAAATGTATAACTCAGCATTAAAGGAAATTAAAATAAAGGTGACCATTTTTCACCTCTTTTTTTTTCTCCTTGTGTTTAACCCCCCCCCCCCCCCCCTTTACCACTCTTCATTTGTGGGTGCACTACCTTTAACCTCACCCTCCCTTACAGAACTCACCTTATCCCTTGTGGGCTATTTGAAGGGCGGCTCTATCCCCACCATGCTATTTGCTTCCCCCCCCCCCCCCCCCCCCAACCAAAAAAATAAAACACATAAAATCTGTTTGATTTTGAAATCCATTAACCCCACTAGCCACCCCTCCTCACCAGCCCAAAAAATAAGAAAGTCATTCCCCACCACTTTGTCGACCTGGGTTTTAGTGGGCAACAGTAGGTCTGTCGGACCAATGGTATAGGAAACATGCATTCTGGAATATGTTCGACATACCTAGGGCCGAATAAATTTAGTAGTTGATGACAAACGGTCTGTCGACCTGGATTTTAGTGGGCGACAGTAGGTCCGTCGAACAAATGGTTTAGGAAGCATGTGTTCTGGAATCTGTTCGACATACCTAGAGTCGAATGGATTTACTAGTTGATGACAAACGGTCTGTCGACCTGGTTTTAGTGGGCGATAGTAGGTCTGTCGAATAAACCATTTTGGAAGCATGTGTTCTGGAATCTGTTCGACATACCTAGAGTTGAACAGATTTATCAGTTGACAACAAACGGTCTGTCAACGTGGGTTTTAGTGGGCGACAGTAGGTCCGTCGAACAAACCATATGAGGAAGCCTATGTTCTGGAATGCGTTCGACAAACCTAGAGTCAAACTGATGTACTGGTGGACGGCAAATGTTCAGTCGACCTGGGTTTTATTGGGCGATAATAGGTCCGTTGAACAATTACAATGTTGTGATCTGCCTTGAACTATGGCCATAGATACATATTCATGAACGAAAAAATACTAGTCGTTACACAAGATGAAATATATATCTTCATGATGATTGAATTGTCACATTCACATCCCAACCGATCGTTCATTGGCATTTTAAAAAGGCATTATCACAAACTTGAATATTCAAAATGTTATGAGGCATTCAAAACCAAATGAATGTCATGTTCTTGGGGTTTAGTCTCCCATATCACAAAATATGATAAGTATAGAATCAGTGATAACAAGGCGGTTGTGATAAAGTTATCCCACTCAATCAATGTCTTTGCTTCGAATGTCGTTCCACACTTGCTGCGCCGGGAAGTGGTGCGCCATTCTCTAAGTATAGAATAACATCTCAGATGTTGGATTGCGCAGAAGAAATTGTTGTCCACCCATCAAGTAATGGCCGGAGATGTTGTTTTATATTTTCCTTAAGCTACAAATAAAACATGACATGTCAGAAGATGGAATTCATATATTAATTACACTAAAAATAGCAATAATTCAATAGTATACCATTTGGCCATTAGAGGTAGAGGCCATTTGTGCAATTTTTGTTCTGCGGGTTTTGTACTAATATATGACTCATTCTTTCAAACCATTGGATGTAATCCGGAATAGCGTCCCATGGTTTGCAAACCCAGTCGTCCCTTGTACCAGCACTTAATATAGAATCCACCCATGCCTCCAATTGTTCCATGCTTTTGGAACAGAAAATCCATTCCCCTCAACCAAAAACAGCTGGAGATTGGATCCTTTTCAAATGTTAGTTTTCTGTTTTATGAGTTATTAATTAATTATTTTGGCAACCACATCAACCTAAATATTTGAGCCAAATTTGATATATTTTCTCACTTTAAATAATCAATATTGAACTTTTGATAACTCACTAAACTAAGGGCAAAGCGTGTACATATTATAAAAATCAGGTTGTGTTTAATTCTTTATAATATCCAGTTATATCTGCCTTCTATTTTCTTCTCTTCGAATCTTCATAGACTAGTTTTATTATGGTCTTAAGTAACCACTTGAATGGTCAATTTAATTCTTTCAAAGGTTTACAAATTCAGAGAGGATAACACAACAAAGTCATAGAGATCAAAATCCAACTATAATAAAGAGTATTGCATTCATCATGTATATAAAATTCTGCAATGAATCCTATCATATAAATGGTTGTCGTAGCCTTCTACAGATCATCAAATTATGTTTTATGAGAATGCGAGCTATACAAAAACTATAGTCGAAGTACCAAAGAAAGAACTTTATTTATATTAAATATTAATATTGTTATTTTAGAAAACTTCAATAGCCAAAATTATACACATCCATCTTCAATTTGAGCACTAAAGACAATACAATTCAATCCAAAAATAATCCTAACTTTCTATGGAAAACCATAAATTTCTATCCCAAACCATAATATATTTTTTTCTTGAATAACCAATCTTTCTATCCCAAACCCTAGATTTCAATCACATTCTATCCCAAACCATATGTTTATATCCCAAATCATTATTGTTTTTTTACTAACCAATCTTTCAATACACACTTTATTCCAAACCCCAGGTTTCAATCCACATCTATCACAAATCATACGCTTCTATCCCAAACCACCATTTTTTTAAAAACCAATCTTTCAAATCCACATCTTATATTTCAAACCTTAGGTTTTTATCCACATTATCCCAAACCCCATATTTCAATCCACATTCTATCCCAAACCCTGGATTATTTTTTTGAATGACTATTCTTTCAACCACATATTGATTTTCTATTTCAAACCCTAAATAATTTTTTTGTTGAATAACCAATTTTTCATTCCAATACCCTAAGGATAAGATAAAAAAATATACATTCAAGAACAAACAAGGGCACATACCTATATGTGCTTTGCGGATAGTGGATGATGGTATGGATTCTCATTTTCAATGGCTGGTCCAATGGGAGGGAGAGGAGCGGAGGGAAGATCAGGTGGGAGGGAGAGGAGAGGAGAAGAGAGGACAGGAGAGAAGAAAAAAAATCTCGAGGAGGCAGAGGAGAGAAGGGGAGAAAAAAAAGAAGAAAACATAGGGAGTGGTGGGGTTAGAAGTTCACTTATATGTAATAATATGGCGGTGTGATCAGGTTTTCTATTGGGCATGGCTTGTGGGATCAGTCAGTAGGTGGGGACAGCAAATAGCATGGTGGGGATAGAGCTACCCTATTTAAAACCTCCCTCTCTCCCTCTCCCTCCCATTTTTCATTTGAGAACACAACAAAGAAAGCAAAGGAGGAGAGCAAGATGGAGGAGCAGGTGTACTAGAAGAGGTGGTGGTGGTGGTGGTGGTGTGCGCGTGCCTCTCTCTCATCCCTTCTTGCCAAAGTACACGCGGATTAAGTCCTAGCCGAGCGCTTGTTAGGTGAGTGGTTTGACCATCTTAACTAAACATTCATTTCATATATGTGGTTAATAGAAAACTTTGAAAGTAGTGTTTTAGATCCATACCAATCCTGTTGATTGAACTAGTTAAACCTTCACCAATTTTAAATTCTGTTTCAGTTTACTCTCAAAACCTAATTATATAAAAAAACTGATAAAACTCAATCAACCTACCGGTTAAACGCCGATTTTTGAGAACCAAATACCGGTTGAATCAACTGACTAGTTTTTTTAATTAATTGTTTGTTAAAATATGAAATCTAATACGGCTTTTATTTTTTTTGTAAAAATAACTTTATGATGTTTTAGTACAGGCATAAAAGTATTAAAATTAAGATTTGATAATTATGCCATGATATTTATGTAGAGATTTTTTAAAAATATTTCATATTTTTTTAAATTTATATATTTTATAATAATAACTTATATTTTTATTATGTCATGTTAATAACATGATTCTAATCCAGTTCCGGTTGCCCTGAGGGTTAAATGAGTGACTTTTAACCCGTTCATTCTTTCAGTTCCATAAACATTGTCTGTAAGCAGACTCTCATGGTATGAGAGATGGGGTTCGTGGAAGGCAAGATCGACAACGATACGCCCTTTCGGGGCAAGGTCTTCCCCAAAACATACCTTCCCGCAAGAGGCACACGCGATCATGATCTGGTGGAGTTGGTGATGGATGATCGTGCGTCGCTGTGGGAGGCACTGGATTTAAGGAAAAAAAATTCTGTCACTTTGCCTTACTTTTTATTTTATTTTATTGGGATTTAAGTAAAAAAATTTCCCTCACGTTTGAGGAGTGAAAGTGAGGGAAAGTGAAAAAATCACAATCTTTCCACACCAACAAGAATAATATGATGAACATTAATCTAGATTTTTTTATTTAATAGATCTAGATTTTTTTGAGGATTTTATTTTACTTAACTTATCAAGATTGATATCTTAAATTCATTTTTGTGATTTTTTTTTGTTTGTTGAATGGACCTAGGTTTTTTGTATATTTTTTTTCTTAAAATATTTTAAATTTAAATCTTATATTTAGATTTTGGTTTGAATTTTTTTTGGTACTAGGACGATTGATGGAATGGTATATGTGTTTGTGTGTGTTTTGCTTCAATGAATTGAAAGCCTAATCAAAGTAATAAAAAATAGTCAAAGGGTTTTCCATCACTTTTCATGATACACACAAACACATATAAACTGGTTAAAGGGAAAATGATTTCTTTTCCGTCAGTTTCCCGTTGACTCAAATTCATTCATTTTCTTTCAAATTCTCTTCCTGTTTATGCACAAATACACCCTAAACATTTTGTGAAATCACGTGGCATATTATGAAGGGGCATTTTGTGGAGTAAGAGATACGTAATCCATAAAACTGTTTTAATTTTTTTTATGCAAACTGGAAGTCAGTAATACACAAAAAAAAAAAAAAACAGTATCTCTTCAATTATTTTGATATTGGCATTTTATATAAGGGCGGGTGCCTTTTTCCTCTCTGTTCAACATAAATGTGATACATATATGCCTTGCAAGCTATTATACACTCCGTTTATTTTACAGTATTATTATTAGTATTAAATGATGATAGCATAATATATATTGTGCTATCATAAAATAAAAAAATAAAATTTGTTATTTATTTATTTAAGATGAGTGCATACTTAAAAAAAATAATAGAGAAGACTGCTATACAGAACTGAAAATGATAAGCCTTAGTGTCCTTTTCTTCTATTACGTTTCATCCATGTGTAGATCCTAACACACAAAATATAGAGTCATGTATTATATATATATATATATATAAAATATAGAGTCATGTATTTTATATATATATATATATATATATATATATATATATATATATATATATATTGGTGGGGCGGATTTTTCCGATGATCCCCTCCTGGGCCGGATCCTGGTCGATCCGGGCTTTTGAATTGGTTCCGGAGAGATGGTGTGGGCTTGGGCTCTTTTCCGAGTTAATCCGACCGAACCGTCCGCTTCTCACCGCCTTCACCGGGGTTCTCCGCTCCTTCTGGGTCCCGACCTTCGTGTACCTGCCACTCACACCAGTGTAGAGCCGGCTAACGCCCCTCCGACGCTCAAGTCAGTACCACCTCTTGTTACGCCCCGAGGCGGCCGTCCCCGAAGCGTTACCAATCCTACAATAATCAACATGGATCAAATAAGATAACAAGGCTATAGGGAAGTGGTAGCCATTAAAAAGAAATGATGCGGAAGTATAATATACCAATTAGTCTGTAAATCAAAAACATTATTACAGACCCAAATACACGATCACTGTCCTGTGAGAGTCCAAGTCTAGTCTAAATAAAATCATATGTGCAACACGCACGATTACTAGTACATACACAAAGAAGATAGGATTGTTGACAGCCTCGCACTCACCAACCGAAAGGTGGGACACTCCACGCACGAACCACGCCAGATAGCTGCTCTAGCTCCACGCCAACCCAGTCCCTGGTTGAAAAATAACACACGAGGGTTGAGCTACAAGCTCAGTGAGTGGCAAGAATCCAAGCTCTATAATAATCATATGATATTAGTTCATTTTTCTTTCTAAGGAAAAGAAATATGGGATGAAACCCAACATATATAAATGTCACGTGAAGGCGTGACCTCACCTCACCCTAACCCTCACCCCTAGGGATGAAATGGGACTATTGAAAACAGAAACCAACCAGCTAACTCTCTTAACCTTCCGATAGCCCTCTCCCGGGTAGCCCTCTTCCTAGCAACCATCCATGGTAGGTCCGATGCCAAAACAATATTAAAATATACCTTGGGCATCCTACGATGTGGAGGTATAGTCCAGGATAGCTTCAACACTGGGTAGCTTCAACGCAGATACGAGGTAGGGGAGAAACATTCAACGCTCGAAAACTTCGACGCACGACGATACGGGAGGAAGCACTCCAACTTCATCCCCACCTTCACCCCCTAGGTGGCATGGGCTATTAGAAAGGAAATCAACTCGCTAGCTCCCTTAACCTTTCGGTAGCCCTCTCCCGGGTAGCCCTCTTCCTAACGGCCTTCCAAGATAGGTACAAAGCCACAATGGTATTGAAATACACATTGGACCTCCTATAATGTAACGGCAGAATCCAGAATAGCTTCAACGCCGGGTAGCTTCAACGCGGATACGAGGTAAGGGAGAAGCATTCCACGCTCACAATACGATCATCAAGGATCAACTATAACCATTTAGCAAATAACAATGCTAATGAATTCTCTTGAATTGCTATACAGATGCATCACTCGGACGTGAGGAAAAACAGTTAAGTTCTCGCACTTAACAATACGAAGGCATGACACTAAAGATGAGTCATCCACATGCCTATTACAGATAGACCAAGCATACTATCATAGCTATCAGTTAATGAACACCGATACAATAAATGAATTTTTCTGAATTCTCATATGAGAGCATCGCATGGATGCAGGGTAGATAAACTGCTACATAACCATCGTACTCAATAATATTACATAAATCAAATGTAACATGAGGAATTCTATCTCATAAGAGGTACATAAATCATATAAAAACATAACAAGCAACATAAGATAACACATGTGCACCCCAATAAATGATCTCAACGAAGAAGAATTTCATTACAAATCTCTTCATATTAAGTCTTTTTCGAGTATAAAATCCTCTTTCAATTGGAATATATCAAGTCCAAGAGATGACAAAATTAGCTCATATAGCCATACATGTAGTAGAAGACATTGAATAAAATAAAAAAACCTCAAATGCCGAACTCCCTAAAATGGCTCAACTAATATAAATCCAATTGCACTCCAAAACTACATGTGTTCAAGCAATAGAAAAGTCATTCGACATAAGACTTTCCAACAAGTGAACAATTGATATCGCATTAAAAGTTTACACCACAATATTAGCACTTTTGGAATATATGGAAGTCAAGAGTAAATAACATGCATATTACTACATAAGTGTGATAGTCAAACAAGTAAATACACGCACAATTATCACAAGAGAGGTATATGGACCACATGTCCAAATAACCTATGAATAAACCATGTATATAAACACTTTATACAATTCAACCTAGGCCTACTAGAAGCTATCATAAATGTCATACCAAGGCTAACTATAACACAATCATGGTAAACATTTACTAATATGAAGGCAATACTACTAAAGGACACATATAGCATATCATACCCAACATTCCATGCTATATATATAAAAGCTACAAAGTGATAATAGCAATATTATTTAAAAATTAATAATGAGTATAGTTATAGAACCCCATGGGTACGCGATGCACAATCACATGCATCGATCGCTTCCCAAAAAGGGGGTGGATCGAACCACTCACAGATACTTGGATCGCCGCGCGTCCGGTCTACGAAATCTGCAAGAACAACCAATGATGCTCAATTAAATATAAATATCTTGATACATATACAAGCCTTCTTCATGAAGACAGCAACTCCTTATATTGCTCACACCATGCATAATAACTCTTTGTCACATATTTATACAAGATTAGTCCATCTACTGCAATCAGCCCCAAACATTGGTATCCACAGCACAAAATACACATCCAAATATTCTAAAATAAATCACACACATTTTATGATGTGTTGGGATCATATTCCGTGAAGACATAATAACTTGATAAAAATCTCTAAATGCCCGAAATAAATTATTTTCAGAAACCGGTCAATTTCTGCGCGAATCCGGACAGACCATGAACATTAGGCTATAGCTTTCAATACAAGTAACCAAATGACACCAAATTTGATATATAGCATCTAGACACATAGATGATCATATGAAATGAAGACACAAGCCTCAAAATATGCCTCCAAATACCTCAAACACAAGGATCTTAAAGAGACAGAAAATCTGCCTTACAACACAAAACCACCCCATTCATGCATTAATGCAACCACCTCATGTGCAGCAGCAATTACACATTACACTCTTCCAACAGCACCCAAATTCAATAATACACACTCATACAAGCATAAACACAAACACATACAAGGCACAAAGGGGAGGTGAAGATAATTTGGGAAGAAGGACATGTTGGCCAAGGCAAAAGGGATACACCCACACACTTTCTTTGTCTCACCTATCCCTACCAAATTCCCCTGTCTCCCTCACCCAAGACAACATTCAACACCAAATCAGCCACCATAAACATGCACAATAGCTAGAGAAAACAAAGAGAGAGAGAGAGAGAAAGAGAGACACCTAGAGTGAAAAAGGGAGGAGGTGAGGGGTAATAAAAGAGGGCACACACACACACCCATAACCCACATATGCCCACAATCACCATCACATACACACATTAGCACAAACACACTCACAAAGAGGGAAGGGAATACCTTGAGAGGGTGGAGAAGAGGGAAGATAAGCTCAAACACACAAACTTTGCTTGATCTCCCTTTACATGCACCCAATCCAAGCACACCTTCTCTTTGGCATTTCATCAAACATGGGGGGGGGGGGGGGGTGCTGGTCCAAAGGGGAGGGAAAAACATAAGGGGGGATCAGCTATGGGGGGGAGGAGGAGAAGGAGGAGAAACAACAACACAACTAAAAGTATACACACCTTTCTTCTCCTTTTGTGCTCCTTCCCCACCATCACCACCACTTCCTCCACCCAAAGAGGGGCTGGACCAGAGCAAAAGAGGGGAAATATATGCTAAGGTCGTGCATTTGGAGAGCTTAAATAGGCAAGGTCGGACTGCATGACCGAGCTGTCCTCGGACTTAAAAACTCTGGATAGCCTTCACTTAAACAGCCATAACTTCCTCAATACATCTCCGAATTGCATGATTCCAATGGCATTGGAAAGATAAGAAGATTATCTACAACGTTCATGTTTACACCCAGATCAAATAACCTCTCCAGCTATTCGGAAATCTAGGTTAAACAATATACAGGGCTGCTGCCTGGATTTCATATCCCCAGGGTATAATTGGAAAAACACCCATAACTTTTTATACATGAATCTAGTTGATGTAATTCCACTTTTGTATGAAAGCTAACTTAACACTGAACATCTCATGATAAAACCAGATTTTTACTACTTCATCTTGGGCATTAACAAAATTAAATCCAAATACCAATCGAAACTGCATAATTTTTAAAAGACCTCAAAATGCTACAAAAACTTCGATTTAAGCCCAGGTGAACACCAGAACCACAAATATGCAGTTTGATTTTGAAACTGAATGCCCGAACTATTAAAATAAATAAAACGCAATATTTGACCTTTAAAAGTGACACAGTCTTAACACCTCTCCAGAGAAAGAAGAAGGGGAACTTTGGAATACTTGAACTTTCTTAGAGAAGATAGGGTCTCGGGTTTTCGCATACCTTAGGAGGGAGGGATATCCTCTCTTTTATAGTGGATTCGGGCGCATCGATCAAGACCTTAGAGAGTGGCCATACCACGATATGGAATCTCCTACATGGCCTACGGATTTCGGACACGTAGCGTCTAGGGATCATCATTGTCCTGTAACGGCCTCCCTGACGCGTTGTCCTTTTTGGTGTCAGATGATATTCCCTTTGTTAACCGTCTCGCCTTAGGGAAGAAGCTCATGACCGATCTGTCGTTTAATCATGATCCCCGTTGTGCCCTTCGACCGAGGTGACCTGCCATGGTCCTGACCGGTCTCATGGTCCCGCGAAATGGCTTTGGTATTCTGGTTGAGCACTTCTATCCCCGTTAAGCCGTAGCCGGGCACATGACTTGCCCGTCCTAACTTTCCCTCGTCTTTCTTATTTGCTCACATCTGGGCTCGTCAAGCCTACACGCTTTGCGGGCGTAGGTACCCCATCTCGGTGCTGCCTCATGGGCCCGAGCTCGTGATTTGGCTCGTGGGCCTGTGGGTTGTGAGAAGGGTCATATCTAGGTTATCCCCCATGCCATGCTATATTTTATTTCATGTTCTCTGTCCTGGTCGGATTTGCCTCCTACAAATGCCCCCTTCATTTGGGATTCCAGGGAATTGGGAGCCCGAAAGAAGTGACCTGAGGAGACTTGTTCGCCAGGGGTGGTGTGTCTCACCAGTTCTCCCTGGTTTGACCGTGTCATGACGGGTGACTCTGTCATCATCTTTCTAAGCCACTTGTCGCCTATCCGTACGCCTTCCTCATTAATGTCACGTAAGCGCGGATTCCAAAGGCTCTTGCCACTTTACCCTTATTTCGAATCTCGCGACGGTTGGAGATACTAACCGTAAATTCCAACCCCAAAATCCCAATGATCAGGGATTGCATTTCAACAATACTCATCTAATTAATGTTTCTACATTAACCCAAACATCCAATCTCCAACATAATTTTCTCTAATCCTTTTATTAATTGCATCTTTTAAATTCTTTTTAAAAAAAAATGACACAAGTACAAACTGCACGAGTAGGTTTTTTTCTTCTCTGTTAGGGTTTGGATGATGTTACTAATTTTATTCTTTATTTTTTTATATAAGGAAGAATGGGTATCCTTTCATTAAATGCATCTTAAAAAATTATTAAAAAAAAATTTGACACAAGTACAAACTGCACGAGTAGGTTCTTATTCTTCTCTATCAGGGTTTAGATGATGTTACTAATTTTAAAATTTATTCTTGATTTTGATATGTAATTTTAAAATTTATTATTGATTTAGAGAAAAAACATTGACACAAGTAGGAACTTAATGAATATGTTTTTATTCTTCTCTATTAGGGTTTAGATCAGGTCTGTCAATGGATCGAGTTTGGGCCAGGTCGGGTTGGGGTGGATCCGGACCCGACTCGCTTGATTGTTGGATTCTTAGGGCTGGGTTGGATCAGGTCGACCCATAACTGGTCTCGATCAAATAAAGAGAGGTCGAAGAACTTCTTAACAGTCTACAATGACTTTATTTATTTATTTTTTAATAGAGACTAGTGTATCATAAATTGTTCTTCACCATTTTAATTTTTTAATGTTTTATTAAAGAAAATTTGAAATACACTTTTGATTATTATACTTTTACGTGAAGTTAAAAGATTGTAAAAATATTTTAAATATTTAAATTCTTTTAAAGATTATTCAGTATCTAATTATAAAAAGTTGGGTTGCCTTATGTGTATTGGGTTGGATAAAAAATAAATAAATAATCACATAGTATTTGGGTTGGGTCAATCAGGTCTATCGGATCCATATGATTGGGTTGGGGTGGACCCACCCGACCCGTTTTGATTTGTCGGGTCCTTTGGGTTGGGTATTTACGCCTTTTATCGAGTTGAATCCGAGTCGGGTTTAGATCGACCCGTGACTCATTGACAAACCTAATTTAGATGTTGTTACTAATTTTTAAAATTTTATTCTTGATTTTGATATGTATTTTATACATATTATAAGAAGAATGGTTACATAAACAAATTTTGTGGGCTTTTCTCATCTTGACAAACCTTCTGTGTTTTGATTTAATTATTTTTGCGTTTTGGTTTAAAAATTAAAATGCGGAATTATAAATTTTGTGTGTTAAGGTTACTATCAACTAAAGATTCTTTGTTTGTCATCAATTAAGATGCAATTAGCCAGGATTTTATTTTGCATGTGTTCTATACTTCTCTTCATTTAATAATATAGCAATTTTTATATGCAATTAATTATAATTTTGTTTTAGATGTATTATATAATATGAGAACCCTATAACCCATTAATATTAAATCTCATATTTTGTCGAATCAAATATATCTTCCTTTTTTTCGTATTGTACGTAGTTGTTATTTTTTTTATAGTTTTTTTAACTTCTATTTTTTTTGAAAACCCATTTTTTAAATTTAATATTTTATTGAATTTACAACCGCCTTTCTTTGTGATATATAAGAATTCTATGGCTGTTCTCATAAGAAAATGAAAGGGTACCAACCGCTCATATATATATATATATATATATATGTTTAATGTGTAAGTAATTTTTCTTGTACCACTTGATGTGACTGTAGTATGAAAAAGGAAGATCATCGTCTTTTTCGTAAGCTGCATTTGAAAATGTGTTTGAAAAAAAAAACTTTTGCAAGTGACCGTAGTATGAAAAAGGAAGATCATCGTCTTTTTCTTAAGCTGCATTTGAAAATGTGTTTGAAAAAAAAAACTTTGCAAAACTTATGAAAGAAACCCTATGTTAAAAGAAAATGTGACAATTTCAAACTTTACCTAATTAAAAGAAAATGTGACAATTCCAAAAGCTACCTTAAAAGAAAATGAATTCAGAATATTGGAAGAAGAAGATTCACATATTTTGGAGTCATCCTTTAATATGCATGGAACTCCTCCAATTTACATGGAAAACATAAAAGAATTTTTTTTTATTTCTAAAGATTTAATTATACAACTGTGGTGGCACTTCTATTTATATATCATAATCTTAACTAAAAAATTAAAATGAATCTTAAAAGTTAGAAAAGAGTCTAATAAACTTATTCAAATCTAAAATAGGTAACAATCTAATAAATATCTTAAAATTTTGAAATAAATCCTAAAATCAAGGAGACCCTAAAACTCGGACATTCAACCACAACTAATCGAAGGTTAATAATTGGAGGTAATATGTCATACATCAACTATGTATGTGCAGTTAATAATATATGAGTTAATCGTGTACATGGTGTATAACAATGTACAGAAACATAATAATCTTTGAGTTGCCAACATTAGTCTACGCAACGCCATGTCAGCATTCACCCCACTCAACGTTTTGTTTTGCATTCAAAGTGAAGACATGTTGAGAAATATTTGCAAAAGCCATCAACAACAAATTTGACAGCATATATAAGAACTGAACACCACAATACACAAGAACACAATGATATGTGTGGTTCAGGTTAAGCCTACATCCATATGAGACAAAATCCGATAATCATTATAGTAGGTGATATAAAAAAGCATTTAAGTAACTCATGAACTCTTTTATTGAGTTTCTCTACACAACGCCATGTCAGCATTCACCCCACTCAACTTTTTATTTCGCATTCAAAGTGAAGACATGTTGAGAAATATTTGCAAAAGCCATCAACAACAAATTTGACAGCATACATAAGAACTGAACACCACATTATACAAAAACACAATGATATGTGTCGTTCAGGTTAAGCCTACAAGATAAAATCCGATAATCATTATAGTAGGTGATATAAAAAAGCATTTAAGTAACTCATGAACTCTTTTATTGAGTTTCCATCTCTTAGATACACTCTCAATATGTCATGTATCTCTATATTATTCGCTTGCCTTGCCATGAAATATACATTGTTTATAAAGATAAATTTTTAACTTCCTTGCCAATAACCTCATGATAAAACTATAACAAAACAAATTTGTTACTTTAAATATTAATCAAGATAAATTTTTTTTTGTTGTTAATTGGATTCCCACATCAGTATGACTAACGTTATGGGTATTCTATATAAAATTTTAAAGTTTGGTTTATGTTATTTTATTTCTTGATTGAAAAATGTGAAATATAGAATTACAAGTTTTATATGATTTTAATATTTTATATTCATTCAACTCGAAATTTTGTATGTCATCAATAAAATATTTTGTATGTTAGAATTTTATTTTGCATGATTTCTATATCTTATTTTCTTTGAATTTATAGATTTTTTATGTAATGAATTCGGATTTTATTTGATATGGATTTTGTATTTTTAATTATAAGTGATTTATTGATTTTTTGTGCCATCAATTTGTAATTTATTTTACATCAATTTTATGCAACTATTTATTCAATATCATAACTTTTTTTTACCCATGAAAACAATAATGTCATATTATAATATTAAATTTCATATTTTGTGTAATCAATATATTTTAATTATATATTTGTTATATTTGAACTGCTATTATTTATATTTTTTTAATTTTTTTAAAAAAAAACCTTTAAATGAAGTTTAAAATTTTGCCTTGGCTATGTCAATGCCTATCAATTATGTTCTGACGCAAAGCTGGTAACTGCGGATGTGAAGTCCTTTTGGCCCCCGCAAAGTGGTGATCCCAACTCATAATTCGCCCCTTTCAAAGGGAGCGTATGTTATGACAATATGACCGCTACACTCAACTTTATATATTATGATAGCGTAATATATATACTCCACGCTATCATAGAGTATATGTTTTTTTTATTAAAATGTATGACACGAAAAATTTCATCATTTTTTCAACATAAAAAAAATACAGATATATCTCAGTATATACTTCATTTCATATGTAACAGCATGTACTCCTATAAAAGTGGATGACTTTATTTGTTATAAGAAAACTAACAAGGACTCTAATTAAGGTTGTACTAGGGGCCGTGCACATCATTTTCCAAACCTAACTCCTTTGAAAATTGTGTGTTTAAGCCGCCGCGCGGGACCATTGCTCTGAGAATATTGTCATCCTTTGACAACAATCACATTAGATCAGAAAAGAAAATTTTTGTTTGCCCTCTCCATCCACATTTTTTTTATATATCTTGTGAGAACATTTTCAATTGGTACATTAGCGTTGATATGTATTTTGTAACCCGTTTCATAGTTTCATATACTATGATAACGTATTATATACTGCATTATCATAGTGTATGAGGTTTTATCATAATGTATGTGAAGGTAAAAATCTGTGTTAGGACATGTGTCACGGTAAGGCGGACATGGGTCATCTTACTTAGGGCCCACAAGATCCGATCAAAGATGGAAGACCTCACGGTGGGGTGCAGACACAATTAGACTGAAGGATCTAGTCGGACAGTCGAACACCTCGTGAGTATATGTCACCTCGAGTAGTCTAAGGCACGACTTGACACCAGGTCTGGTCGATCGACCTTATTCCTCGGTAACGAGCAGTCAAAGGCACGGCAGGAGAAATGGTCTGGTCGGTCGACTTTTTTCTCACAGACATACTTGGAAACGTAACGCGCAAGTGAGCACACCAAGGGACGCTGAGTAGATGGAGAAACGGTCAGAAGACCAATAACGTCTGTGACCACCACATTGGCACTTAAGACCCACTACCAGCATAACATGGGAAATCAGGGATTGACGTGGATCATAATTGCTAGGAACGTTTCCCTGAAAAAGAGGCCACTAACACTTGGTGGCAAAACGGTTACAGAGTCACTTTTGGGAACGTGTGGCTTGATCCCTTACGGGTACATTGGCAGTCTATAAAGAGGTCACGCGCAAGCACTTTAACGACACAGCCAGTGGTATAAAAAAATACATTCACTGAGACAGTTGAGTTTTGTCCACCTAAATTAAAATCCTTTTATCCCATACATTCTTCCAGTTCTATAAATGTTGTCTGTAGACAGACTCTCAGAGGGAACGAGAGATGGGGTTCGTGGAAGGTAAGATCGACAACGAGAAGCCCTTTCGGGGCAAGGTCTTCCCCAAAACATACCTTCCCGGAGGAGGCACAAGCGATCATGATCTGGTGGAGTTGGTGAAAGATGATCGTGCGTCGCTGTGGGAGGCACTGGAACAGCACGGGGCACTCCTCTTCAGGAGTTTCCGAGTTGATTCCGCTGAGGATTTCTCGAGCGTGGTGGACGCATTTGGGTGGGACGAGATGCCCTATGAAGGCGCCGCTGGCAGGACCAAAAAATCTAACCGCGTGTTCACCGCCAACGAAATCCCCCTCGACGAGCCCATAACCTTCCACCACGAGATGTCACAGGTAATTGATTGATGCTGAATAGTTAATGCACAAATGCATAGTCTCTTTTATTCGAATGAGGTGGGTGGTTTGGATTCAGATAAAGGAACCGTGTTCGAAGATCTTCTTCTTCTGTATGGAACCGTCACCAGAAGGTGGGGAGACGGCAATAGTTCCGAGCGAGGTAGTGGTGGAAAGGATGGAAGAGGAGCTACCTGAAGTGATGGAGAAATTCTCACAGGTTGGGATGATAAGGATTCTCCACACTAAGGTCGTGGAGGAAGAAGATGGTACCAAAAAGAAGATTTGGCAGCGGATGCTTAAATCTGAGGACGAGGATGAAGCTCGGAAAAGGTATTGTAAGCTCATTGAATAAGCGGGGAATGAGGAGGAATACATGAGAATAACTAAAAAATAATTGTTTTGCTACAACAAACCTTGATAGCTATGCTTTCATAAGTTAGAGTGAAGTGTGATAATTATTCTAAAAAAAATGTTAGAATTATTTATCTATGGTAATGGATAATACTCTTTTCTGTCATTTTAATTAAATTTTTTATCTCACATCTCACACCTATTCTAAAAAAATTTACATCTATTATATAACATACATCACTCATACTTATTCCCAAACATAAAACATCTGTTTGGATAATAGTATTGGTGGTTAGATTGGGATTGGGAATTTCAATCCAGGTGAATTGTGATTAGAAAAAAGTGATTGAGAATCCCTACTTAGAGGATTGAGAATCCTACTCATGAGATAGTATTCCCTTAGTTTGGTGGATTGAAAAATGATTTTTTTACCCACGCTTTATATCTTCTTTTTTAATAATAACGAAATCCCCACTTTCACCCCACCCTAATCCCAACTCCTGTTAAAAATTAAAAAAAAAAAATTCCTCGATCTCCCATCCACATCAGACAACAACAATCAATTTCCTCCATCGCTACCAATCCACATCAGCCAATAAAAAAAAAAACACAAATAGCCAAGCAAAGAAAAAACTTCTTTGTATTTTTTTTTATGTGTTATTCATCAATGCATTTGTTTAATCAATACTAAAATATTCTTTTGTATTTATTAAATATTCATCAACGTGGTAGGTTTTGATATCGATTTTTTTTATTCATTCTCAAATCCAACAATGATTCATAGGGCGATGGAAAAGCTATCATGCAACTCGCTGAATTTTAACGAAGACGGGACCGCCGATTTCGTCTTCGGGCCTATGAACCCGATCAGAGAACTGGGAGGGAAGAGACTGTGGTTCCACTACATCCAGAACTACCAATGCTTTGACAGAGATGGAATCGTCACGTATGGCGATGGGAGTCCCCTCCCTCCCCAAGTTGTGAGTGTTTTCGACAGGATCTTGAACGAAAACTGTGTCGATGTGAGCTGGAGGAAGGGCGATGTTTTGGTGGTCCATAACTTCCGCTTTCAGCACGCTCGACGTCCCGGGAAACCTCCGCGATCTATTCTGGTGTCCGTCTGCAAGTGAACCAGGAATAATTCTCCACTGCATCTGGTTGTTGTTACCTATATATTATCATAAGACTTTAAATAAAATGTGATGTTTATGTCATGTAATTGGGAGAGTACTGATATAACAGTCTGTACCTTGTTGAGGGCCTCAGAACCCATTTAAATCGTGTTGTTATTACCTATATATGTTATCGTAGACTTGAAATAAAATGTGATGTGCTGTAGTGGAGCAGTTTGTAGTGAATCTTTTCATTTGTATAACTTGTTTAAAAGTGAAATATCATGGAACTTAAATACGTTGTTGTGTTCCTCTCTAGAACCTGGTTAGAATCAGGTTCTTCCATCGTCGTCTTGGGTCTGAGGCAGACCAAACCAGTCCTTGTATAACCCATGTTTAGTTAGAAAATTAATGGGAGAATAACTAGGGACAAGATGAAATAGTGATAAAATGAGTGTTAAGAAGGTTATAATAAATTAAAATTTGTATGAACCGATATAAAATGGTATAATAATTCATGCTACATATCATATGAAATTAAGTTATTCAACGCATTTAAATATGTGAGTCCAATTATTAAATTAATTGTCATAATTTTTTATAAATCAACTGTTAAATCAAAATCATCATTTTTCATCTTTTATAAATATTTGTCCGCGGCTTATTCATATTTATCAACGAAACAATAAAATTTCTTATTATATTTTCGAACGAGAATAATTAAAAATACAAAAAAAAAATATTTATTACTTATCTGTATTAAAATATTAATAAATTTCAAAATAATTTAATTAATTCGGAGGCTATGAGATTCGTGTTAATTTTGCAATTTACTGTTCCACTCGATGAATATAATGGAAAGTCTTCTCACTGGAAAGGAAATCAGAACACTGATTTACTTGCTGTCCCTCTATCTCCCATGGGCCACACTTTTTATGATTATGCAAGTGACTGTGTGTAATTGTACTCGTTTGGAAATATCATTCATTGTACCTTCAGTAACCCAATTTGATGATTCCCAATGTCCAAACCAAACAACTACTATACATATACCATACAAATAGATCTTTCTCTAGATCTTGTCTATTAGGATTCAACATTAAAAATTTTCAATATTTAAAAAAAAAAGAATGACTACATAAACAAATTTATATAGCAATTTTGTTATTTTATATGTGATTAATACTTTTATTTGTTTAACATAGTTAGATAATAATGATAGGTTTAATATTAAATATATTTATATTATTTGTTTTTTACATTGAAGTTTGAGTTGATTTTGTTTTAGAATTTAAAATTCTAATTTCTAGAACCATATTCATGAAGTTGCATGGTTTGCCTCCATTAGAGTGAAATTCTAGATATGCCACTAACTGCAATCACTAACGTGTCACCATAATAAAGATTGTCACCTTACTATGATTTACAGGGGTAAAAGGCTCATTTGGCTGGTATCTTTATTTTCAAAACATTTTTTTTATCAAAAATAATTTTATGAAGACTCATTTTACATGGAATTGTAATCCACTTTTAAATAAAGTGTTTTCTTGACCTCGATCTTCACCAGTTTTGGTCAAGTTTTCTTTTCTCTTTTCCTATTTTGTCTCTCTGTTCTTCTCACTCTCCTTCGGATTTGTAATCCACTTTTAGTACAAGTGTTGCTAGAAAGATCTAACTTATTTCAAAAGCAAAAAAAATGAAAATTCCTTTTAATTAGACTATTTATTTTGTTAATGAATGTTTAACTAAATTCAAAATCCACTGGAATGTACACTTGTGGTGTCATGGTGGATGGAGGACACGCAAAATACAACCAAAAGGAGTTGCAGAAATCTTCAAGAACAATATATTCTATTTTGAAAACTTGTGGAAGACTTTCCGACATTGCATCAGAGATTGGGGCTATGGAATTGCAGGTTCTCTGAAAAGGCGGGAGAAGCCACTCGTCATAAATACTAACACAACAAATCAGCCGTCAAATCCCCTACAGAACAGAAGATCCTGGCATGACAGACGACCATATCTCTAAATCCTTGAAGAGTAGGGGACGAAATGAATTTTTCCATATCCCCAGATCTCACGAAACTTCGGAAGAACAGGAGAAGGGGCATCTGTGGAGGAAAAAATCTACACCATATTAAAAGATGATACGTGTCAGAGCTTAGATGGATATGGGCCACCATATATGACATCCGAGAGCCCGAATCTGAATTCGGAATAGCAAATGGACACTCCAGAGTAGGTGGGACACGACCAGATAGAAGATCTGGTCGGACAGTCTTACACCTCGCGGGCGAATGTCATCCTGAGTAGATAAGGCACGACCATATTGAAGGTATGATCGGACGGTCTTATACCTTGCAGGTAAATAGCTATGTACTCGTCAAATAAGACCACGTGTAACAATCAGGCCAAAATCACGAGGAGGACAGGAGAAACTGTCAAACATCCATAATGCACGTAACTATCAGGTGGGTGATTAAGGCCCATTACTCATGGAACGTGGGTAATTAAGGACACATTCAGCTACAATAAAACAAGGCGAGTTACCAAATTGCCCACTAAGCAGTCAATTAGGAAAGTCGTTACAACGGCTGGAAAGATAGTAACAATGGCTACCTAAGCCAAGGAACCCTATAAAAAGGGAGGTGATGAACGAGTTAAGGTGTCTAACTTTTCATTTACAGACAAGCCACCAAATTAATGAGATTTTCTTTTGAATTCCCTTACCAATACATCTCTTCGCAGGCCCTTTGGCTAGCACTACACCGGTGTCCCCCTGATTCCTTTTTGAGTGCAGAGGATCCACATCCAATCAGGTCCAGTTTTGAAAAGGAGGCTTCGACGACGATCGATTATTTTGTTATTTTGTATGTGATTAATACTATAATTTGTTGAACATACTTTTATTTGTTTAACATAGTGAGATTATAATAATAAGTTTTAATATTAAATATATTTATATTATTACTTTTTTACATTGAAGTTTGAGTTTAATTTGTTTTAGTATTTAAATTTCTAATTTGTAGAACCATTTTCACGAAGTTGCATGGTTTGCCTCCACTAGAGTGAAATCCTAGATATGCCACTGGCTGCAATCACTAACGTGTCACGAGCATAAAGATTGTCACATTACTATGATGAGTGATGATACCCAGGCCCCAGCTCATAGGGCCCACTCACAGGCCCCATGAGGTGTCATCACCTTATTGGTTGGCTTATTGACTTTTAAAAATTGATAAAATGGAAAAATACAGATCTGCCCCCTCTTTAAAAATAGATTCCATTAACCCAAATCCCCTTTTTTCTCTTATTAATTTTTCATATTAATTTGAATTTGTTTATTTTAAAATTTACCTATTTTAAAAAAAATATCCCACTCTAAAATTTGCCTATTTCAAAATTTAAATTTTGAAATTCTTATGAATTTTATACCAAAACTTACCTAAACTACACAAAAATTACCTAAATTATTTTTCATCAAAATTATACCAAAACTTACCTAAATTACACCAAAAATTACCTAAATAACACAAAAAAAAGTTTCAGTTTTTTTTTATGATTATAACTGTTACAGAATGTAACAATAATGCATAAATGTAAATGTAACAATCTTATGATTGTATAACTGTGTAAATGTAATAGAATATAACAGTATTGCATAAACAGTGATGCATAAATGTAACATAAATATATGAATGTAACAGTTTATGACATTTATATTTAAAAATGTTATAGAAACAAAAAAAGATGAGAAAGACTGTAGCAGACTCCCTGCAAACCAAATAGTCATGAATAATAATATGATTGATAATTGAAATATCTATGAATTCATATGTTAAATAACATTATGTCGTTACAAAACTGTTACATTTCAAATGTAAATACAAAAAAATAATACACACATTTACAAGACTGTTATATTTTCAAATGTAATAAAATAACAAAAAACTGTGTATTTCTTAAATGTGTCTCTTTCGCATCAAATCACAATATTCATTAACTGTTAGATTTATAAAATGTAATAATATTAATAAATACACAGTTTCCACAATATAAATACAACAAAATAATACCTAACTTGGCTCACGATTTACTTCACATTCTCCGTCTCCAATGACGACCTCGCTTTTGTGGTTATCCCGGAAAGTCCATGTCTGAGACCACCACCACTACCACCACCACTAGCGTTTCAAGAGCTAGAACTTTTATGTTCTCCGAGATTGTCATCTCCTTAAAATGACTTAAAACAAACGAAACCATTAAAGCTGAAGCACTCATTAAAACCACAATCACAACTGAAACTGAAGCAATCATTACAGAGACCGCCGCCGCCGCTGCTAACATGCACAAGACTGTTACATTTCAAATGTAACAAAAATAAAAAAAAAACTATGTATTTTGTTATTGTTAAGCAACAAAACCATATGCCAATCCCGCACACGAGACCAAAGCATTTCAAGTTAATCACACCACATCAAAATTAAAGGTTTTTCATGCAATCACAACACACAAAATTCATGAGAATCGGGATCAAAACCACATAAAATGGTTGTTTTCGCGCGAGTTAGATCATACGAATCAAGATGGATTCAAATGCAAGTGCGAACAGATCTACACGAAACACAACGATAACTACAATAAAAAAAAAAGATTAGGGAGGATGAGATCTGGAGAAGATCGAAAATCTGGTACGAAAGGATAAGAAGAGGAGGGAAGTCCTGAATCTCACCATTAACGAACACGATAAGCCGCTTATTCTCAAGCGCGGAGGATTAAAATAGGAGAGGCCCCGATCTCTTCGTAAAGGCGATTCACGGATGCACACGTGGACTTTCCCAGCCAGAGGATGAAATGCAGAGATTTCAAAGAATTGCTGCATTGATTTTCAGAATGAATTAATGGTGAAGAAATACAGGATTTTCAGAATTGATGATATTAACTATGAAGAATTCATGTATGTAGAATTTCTATGATGAACCTAGGGTGGAATGAAGCATTGAATATGCAAGATTCTCATTCCAATGATGCACCTAGGTTGGATACATGAATTGGCTATAAAGAAGTCAATTATGTACTTTGAATTTGTCATTCCCATTGAATATGGAATAATGAACCATGCATGGAATAATTGTGAGTTAATTATTTCTAATTGAATGGGTGCCTTGAATTTGGCGGTGACTCTTGGGCAATCTAGAGGCCTATATAAAGGGACTCATGTATGCTATTCCATCAATCGAAGTCACAAAGTGTGTATCCACTCAAAGAGAGAGAGTCTCTTGTGAGAGTTTGTGAGAGATAGCCTTGACGTCCTATTATTTCAGTAGCTCGAGTGCTTTTGTGGTGATAGAGTTCTAAGCCAGTTTCTGATTCCACCTGAGCGTGCACTCTGTGTGGGCTTGCTGGATCCTGGGGGCGGTTCAGTTCATGACTTCTGTACCAGGAGGAGCCGAATAACGCCTTAAGCGTTACAGCGGGCTTCGTCTATACATTCATCCCTCACTCCTTCTCATTCTCTCTATCGTTTCAGTATTTTATTGTGTTGAATCTTTGTATTTTCACCCTATTTTCATCTTATTCTGTAACACCTTTTAATACCCTCTCCTTTTCAAAGTTTGTATTCCAATGCTAGGTAATTGATATTGCATAGCAAAAATATCTACCTTTCATTCCAAAAAAAATAAATTAAAAAGCATTGAACAAACATGCAATCTTGAAATTGAGTGTTTTAATATTTTGATGGGAGAGCTCTCCCACGGTAGAAGGGAATATGTAATATAGTACTCAAAGATCCAAAACTATTCAAATGGTATGAGAACTCATGAGGGAAAAGAAAAATGTCAAAGATATGTAGTCGTTTTTAATCTCCCCAGCATTTTGAAGTTATTTAGAAAGTATGTATTTGTCAAATGAATTGTATACATACCCTCACAACAAAATGAAATATATACTACAAGAAAAAGTAAAAAACTTCTATCACTTACTCATGAAAGTAAAAAACAAAGTGACCCAAGTTTCAGTTCCATTTTTACATTCTATAAATTTTACAATTACTCATATCTATTTATTCAAAATTTAAGATTTCAAATCAAATTTTAAAAAATAATAAATATATTCTAAGATTTTAAAATTAGATTTAAGTAATCATGTCAATATATTCATATTTAATGGTTCAAGAATAAATATATTTAAGAAATATATCTAAGTTAAATTATATTAAAAAAATGTTATATTATTTTTTTATAATTAGAAAAAAAAATATATTACATGATATACAAATTTATTGTCCTATATACTAAATGGAATAATCATTTTGGATAGTCAAATATTCTATAAACATTCCGTCTATATTGTGTTATATATTCATATCAATATTCTAGTTATCTTGTACATGTAGGTTCACATGTATTTGACATGTATATAAAACAAATAGACATTTTTATTGTATATATCTTAACAAAAAAAATACATTCCACAAAAGTGAAATACATATCTTTATGAAAACATATATGCGTTTTGTATTTCTATAGCGTTACATTAGAATAAAGTGGGGCTTGAAAAAGAACTATATGTGTACATCAACATAAAAAAGGAAAGTTACCTTTTCTGCAATTTGAGTTAATTTAATTTTAATGTGTTCAATTGAATTCGTTGGTTCCCCAATTAACAGGGTCCACAATTAACGGGATGTAAATTTTCATTCAAAGTCCATACAAACAGATGAAGTACCAACCACCAAGAACAAACATTTCAATTGTACAAAATGGGAAATAGTGAAGCTAAGAAAATTAATTTTTAGTTTTCTTCAATGGACCCATTTTGTAGTTTGTGCTTCGTGCTGCCCTCCGCACACTTCTTCTTCAATGAGCCCATCTTGTAATTAGTGCTCTTTTTTGCACATCTCAATCTTTTCTTCAGTATCTTCTTAGTATCTTCATTTGGAGGTATTATGGAAGAAGCAGTATCTTCCAGATATATTATGTAATCATCAAAACATTCATGCTTCCATGTTTTCGTCCGACTCTCCTCATCAAGATATTCATTTGGTGGTGTCATTGAAGAAGCAGTATCCTCCATAAACAAATAATAATAACTTGATATTTTCCTTGGACTCTTCTCAAGATTTTCAATTGGAGATGTAGTTGAAGAACCGGTGTCCTCTACGTACACCATTTTATCCTTAAAAAGTCACAAATATAGCATTATGATAAGCACCACATTTGCCAAATTAGTATAGAGCTAGTATGACAATTAAATTATCAGTCATATGATGTTCATAATTAAAGATCATAACGTAAAGGACATCAAGATCATAAACTAATCTCGTAAGGGATGCTTATTTACTCAATAACCTGGTCCAATTGTTTGTGAATATACGAGTTGACTTCCTGATCCATCTAATAAACAAAATAGCAAAAGAGGAACTTAAATCTAGCTTATAAGCCTATTAAGTTAGAATAAAGGAAAATTTTCATATTTTTTGTAGGAGACAATGAAATCTTAAAAGGGGAAGTATCAACCTAGGAAAAAAGAAAAATTAGGAAAACTAAATAAGGAAAGGTGAAAAACTAGCTAGGAATAATAAATAAGAAAGTGAAAAACTAGGAACATAATAATGCTCTAATAATATATGAATCTTTAACATATTAATTATATATAACATTTAATCCAGGTACTATTAAATATTTCCCACCAAAACATTAGCTTTAATGATTAATAGATCCAAAACTTATTCTTGAAAATTTGATGGTGAATAGAATCGGTGAGTCATAAAAAAAAATAATCATATACTGGGGAACAAATTTACTATAAACTATTGAGACTAAAAATAATATAATATTTGAATTTTTATCACAGTATAAACACAACGAAATATGTGAAATAATCCTAAATTCACATTTCTGATAATTATGATGTGTTTGGGATTTCTACAACTATTTAAACAAGCATTCTCAAAATCCAAACTCTTAATAAAAATAAAACTGTTAAAAACAATTAAAAACAAAAAAAGAAATCCTAATAAACCATCAAATTATAATGGTTATATGAAGAGTTAGGGAATGGAAGACATTGTTACCTGGTTATAATATGAATGACTTCTTTCTTTATTGACTACTAAATAAATCTATGTTTTGTTTTCAACACGATGAAGAGACTATATATAATAATGATTAGTCGGTTAAAACAATTGTATATTTTTTAAACACATTATGAAACTGAAACAGGAAAGTTTACTTTCCTTATGGACCTTATCTCGGATGGATTGACAGAGTAATTAATTTGATCAAAGTCTATTTGTTAGATCAGTGGTTATGATCAATTGCATTGATTGTAGTTACCAAAAATAAAATCTTGTAGGAATATGTTTTGTTTTAGTCACATCGATAACTAACTCTAATTAAGATTTGGAAATCTATATAAATAACAAATTTGAAAAATTTAGAAATACTTGAACAACCTTGGATGCTCTTTCAATATGGAAAATACCTCAAAATCTTTGATTGAATGATTTGAAATACCCAAATCTTGCATTTTAAAAATTCTGTCCAAAAAAAAGTTTATTTAAAAATCTTGGAACCTAAAATGA
>CM060865.1:25528414-25564374 GCA_030737845.1 Acorus calamus | reverse complement strand
CAGAAAACTTTAATCAGGTTTTTCACTTTCTTGAATAACAAACACATGGTTGCATGATGTACCAAAAGCTTTGTTGTTTTGTTTCTTTTATCATAGAATATTAACTAGGTTATTCAGAATCTCACAAGCGCAGGCACGCATTCGAGTTGGAGCATATGTTCTCATTCAAGGTATGTCTGCCATTGTTTTTCAGCAGTTCCATTGTCAAACCACCTCCATCATTAACCAAAATTAACATTATTTTTTCTTTCTTTTCTTTTTCCTTTACATTCGCAAAATGAACTTGAAGATACCAGATGATGTTTACCTAATAAAAAGGCTGAAAGGGATTGGTCATCAAGCAATGCTGCATATCCATGTGACATCTATTATATAGTTCATTCATATTGTGTTCGACTTCTTGTTTTCACATTCTAATTATACAACTGACTTGATATATATATGTGAATATATTTCTCCCCACTATCCAAAATGCACTGAAAAGAGCCCTGGCCCCACATAAAAACCCCAAGATTCTTTGCACCACATGCAGCATGAAAGAGCCTCTCACATGCCCATCTTTTTCTCCCTTTTAAATGGTCCACAGTAATGCCTCATACATTATTTATCATAGCTGATGTTTAATTCCATTATTTCATCAAGTCACTGGAAAGAATGCTCAATATGTTTGTACTGCACTGAATGTCCAATTAACCATGTTTGTGGTGGGGATGCAGAAAACTGCATGTCATCATCCACCAACTCTATGCGAATCTCACCTCACCAGACTCGACTATACTACATCTTTTGAATGGTAACACCCTTCTTCTCTATGTAGTTCTTGCTGTACATATATAACTGTCTGTGTGTTTCAAGTGCTTTGCATGTTTGATTGCTGTGCCCTTATGCAGACTTGATTCAGCGAGGAGAATCTGAGACAGGGTTTCACCCAAGTCTCTGTGTTGAAATTATGATGTGTTCATGTTATCAGTTTTTCCCTACTTTAAACCACCAATGTTCCATGCTTTGTTTTTTTACCCAAGGATTAGATATCCTACCTTGAGTTCTATATGATCGTAGTAGATATTTTAAGATTGAACCAATCAACTGTGGCCAAAAACAAATGAAACATTGTAGAATGGTCATTATCCAGTGTAAATTAGGTTTGCTAGCTAGATATCCATAGTTCTCAGGTTTTAATGAATGGTGTATGGCAGTCATTTCGCCAAATCTTATACCATGAGAAGGTAAGCTTAGCTTAAATATGATATTATGTTTTCCCATGATTCAAACTTTTTTTGTTTTGAAAAGTTGATTCCCAGGAAACATGCGTTTTATGTTTTCTGAAAATTAACTTTGAAGCGACATTTATAACTGAAAAGTTGGTTTAGCTTTTCAATTAATCAATCATGAGCATTCGGAAACATGTTCGATGATTTTTGGAAAAGCAAAATCACCCCAAAAGCATAGTGTATAGTGTGGAAGAAGGTGTAGCAGTGTCATGATCAAACCTCTTCATTCATCTTTTCTTCCCAATAATCATACTCCTTGACTATCATAATTATGTGTGCATTTTTATATATCTTGCTCATGACGATGTGGTCACAGACTCACAGACCAACATATTTGATATGATTGAATCACCAGTCACCACTCATCACCACAGTATATATATCCAAAGGGGCCCTTGGGTCAATGGCCTAGTAGTTTAAAAAGAGAGCCTTGATGTGTACCTGGCCCAAAATGGTCATATACACTTAGTTAGAGGTTATATACATTTAAAAAATACAGAAGAAAAATCTATCAAAGCGTATATGATCTCATATAAAGAGTATGACATTTTGGGTAAAATTTAGGTGATTTTTGGGGTGATTTGTATCACTTTTCTTAAAAAGGACACCTCTTGGGAGATTCACTTCTGAGTTTCATGGATAGCAGGACTGAAAAACAAGTGTCTAGAGCCTTCTGGGAAGGTCTTATTTGAAAACGGGTTTGGGGAGCTTTTTAGATTTTCAAGAAGTTAGTTTCTCTAAACCCGTTTTTAAATAGAAAAAAAGTAACAGCTTAATTAAAAGTTACTGAAAATTGCCTTTTCGGTTGAACAATGTTGTTTGCGTTAGAAAAATGTTGTTTGGGTCAAAAAATGATGTTTGGGTCGAAAGGATACATTTTGGGTCGAAATATTATGTTTAGGTAGAAAAATGACGTTTGGGTCGTGTTTGGATCGAAAAAAATCAATTTCATTCGAAAAAATGGGGTTTGAGTAAAAAATTGTTGTTTGCTTTGAAGAAACACGGTTCGGTTCTAAAAAATTTGTTTGGATCAATAAAATGCTGCTTGGGCAAAAATAAATGTTGTCTGGGTCGAAAAATGCCTTTTGGGTCGTGTTTGGGTCGAAAAAAGGTGTTTCGGTCGAAAAGATGGTGATTGAGCTGCGCTAGGGTCGAAGACACATTTTTATAAATTAGTCTCCAAAAGTTTTTTTTTTTTTTTTGAAAAAATAGCTTCTTGCAAATTCAGTTTTACACCTAACTTTTGAGAAAAAGTTAACTCTCAAATTCTCAAACCCATTCCCAAACCGGCTCCCGTGAGGCTCATACCACCTTAGTATTAAGGAAAGAGTGTATCAACACTTGCCTGTTTTGCAGTCTCATTTATAGCTAAAAAACGGTCCAATGTATAGTGCACTATAATAGTTATGAATTTTTTTTCAAAAAAAAAAAAAAAAAAACTAGTGTCTCGGTTTATATTTTTTTATAATCGTATATACTTTGATGGGGTGAGTCCGTGAATGTATATTTTTACACAAAAAAAATGAAAAGATGTGATGACTGCGGACGGGGATGCATGGAAAAATATATGCCCAACCCTATTTACAACCCTATTTTTGCAATCCACACATAATTTGATTTTTTTTAAAATATATATTTTGTTAATAAATTAATGTTATTTTTTTATAAAAGATGAAATATACATTGTGTTTGACAATTTCAAATGCTCATGCCGGCCCTGGGTGTAGGCCCAGTAGGCCCGCCTAGGGCCCCACCCAGGGAAGGGCCCCAAATGCCCACTTGTGTTATAGGTTTCAGTCTAGCCCATTGTCAAATACAATTATTTTAGGATAATGTTACGTACAACTCCTTTTTGAGCCCCAATTTCAGTCTATACATGTTTTGAATTTTTTTAAAATAGTATACCTCATTTAGTGATATACTTGTTTTTATAAAAAAATGAAGCATATACTCCAACGACTTGTATGGATGCATTTAAGAAAATGTGAAAAATTTATATCAAAACATATATCTCGTTAATGTGAGTATATGCTCGGTGATAAGTGTACGAGACTGAAATTGGGGATTGAAAAAAAAAAAAAGTGTAACAACACTTATTTTTATAACATCTAATGGGTTCATTACTGGGGCTTAAAATCTTGGGCAGAAATATTTCTGAAAATCCAAATTTTTTTACTTCTCAATGCACTTAAAGAGAATATCAAAAACAAAAAGGGGGCAGTTCAGCCCACCCCACTGCGTATCAAAATCTAGGCAAAATCAAACAAATGTAAGCTTCAAAAACAATTACAAATCAAATAAATATATATAGTTTCTCTTCATTATAGACATCATTTATATGTAATGACAGTTACATTAATCCCCAAAATAGCATCCTTATAAGTTGGATGCCGATATATGCACCCTATTTTACAAGAAACCCACTTGTTAAAAAAATAAAAACAGTTTTCATACATAGTTGTAGTAAAAGGAAACCCACCTTGAAGTCGGCATTCCCTCTTGCGATGGTGGTGAATTATGATCACCCAAAGGTTAGGTGAGTTAGAGTCAGAGGGATGCCCTCTAGCATATTCGATTGAGGGTTTGGTGTGTGTACCAACTATAACAATGTATGAAAACTATTTTTATTTTTAGGCGATCATAATTTACCACCATCACCAAAGGGAATGCCGACCTCGGAGTGGGTTTCCTCTTACTGCAATAGTGCATGAAAACTGTTTTATTTTTTTTAACAGGGTGGGTTTCTTAAAAAATGGGGTGCATATATTAGCCCCCTTGTAAGTTTCAATTTCAGATATCATCTTTTCCCATGAAAATACATCCAGGGCCATAGGCGATCTTTTAAAATGGGGCCCTATGTAACGATTATGGTTTTTCCAAGTCGTTCTTAATTTCGTGCATTGGATCATATTCCAATAGGGTTTTGGAGAACTTATATACCTCGATTTCATAACTTAAGGTGTGGTTGGAATCGTTATTCTGTTAGCTTTCCAACGCTTTTTACGGATTGGGAATCAGATGAGTATCGATCAAGTTATGGGCCAAACTATACCAAGAGATCGGGTAGAGGAATAGTTACGGCTCCAGGGGGAGCCGTCGGTTTTCTGACGGATTCAATAGGTGCCGTCGGGTACCTGTGTGATGGGTCCTGGGGGATCCGTCAGGCACCTCTGTGACGGTCTTGGTGGAGCCGTCGGGCACCTGGGTGACGAACACGACCATAGCCGTTGATCTGGGTAAATTTTTGAAATTTGAACTTCAGCCATTTTTGGAAAGAACAGGGGCTTTAATTGTGATTATTCGGGTTTGATGGTGTCGTATTTTTGTCCCCACGTGTTTCCAGTTATTTAATCTCTCTTTTCTCTCACCCTTGGATTAAAACCTAAAACCCTAGAAATTTTCAAACCCTAAAACCCAAGTCTTCCTCGTCCTCTCTCTTGTTTTCGGCGCCATTGTTGAGGAGCTCAGGAAGGGGTTCAAGTAAAAGGTCCTTGTGAGTATTACCCTCTGATTATAAAGAGTTTTGATTAATAAAGATTCTCTTTATAAGTTCTTTTCATATGATTTCATTTTTCAGGCTTTTCAAACAAAAAGAATAGGTTTTTCTTCTTAATTCTTGAAAGTTTTATATGATTTTGGGTCATGTATTATACCAATGATTTGTTGATGTTTTTGTGATGTTTTATAAATTTTTATATGATGTTATTAGTTCGCACATGTGTATTTTCGGATTTATTGATCTCTTAGGTTTTTTTTTCTTCTTGATTTTTTAAAGATCTTGATGGATTATATATGATTTTCGGATCCTTATGTTATAGTTATGAAATCATGGTGTTTTCCCCAAATGGAAAAATAAAGTAAGCAATTTCATCCATCCAAATATAATTTAATCCATCCAATTGTTATATTTCTTAGTTTTGCATAATTTTTTTCTTTTTTGTTATTGGATATCTGTTTTTTATAATTATATTAACATATTATGGTTAATTGAAGATAAAATTTAAAAGTTTAGACATGAAATCTCATTTTTTTAGATGAAAAATATTAAAATTTTCTATTTATTTATTCATTATCTAAATATTTAATTTTCTCATGTAAAATAAATATAAAGTATAGCAGAGTATTTGATCTTTTATGTTTTTATTGTATCAACATCACGACAGTCTATTGAGTTATATTTAAACAAGATTTTTTTATAGGGTCTCATTTAAAAATTTCGTTTAGGGCCCCACTTAAATTTTCAGATTTCAGGGCTGACCCTGCATATGCTGTATTAGAGACATGGTGACTGCAAATGTGGTTGTAAATTGGACACTAGTGTATCTAGCTCTCTAGTACTAATAATGATTTCACCTACTTTGTAACCAGAAAGAATTCCTTGATCTTTATCTCCTCAGTTGGGCAGTGTGCTTGAATTCTGAATTCCAAGACAGTTTCTGAGTTCCAACACTGAAACCAACAAACAAAATAGATTTTTTTGAAATGTTGAACATTTTTTACTGTTTTTCAGAATCGCATTCAGATCATAAAGACCTCTTTGCAGTGTATTTACTATAGGGAGCAATTCCTAGGTAGATGATGGGCAACCTATTTTAATGTGACTTAAAAAAAAAATCATTTGTGGCAAAAGCAGTTTTGTGTGCCATTTACATTGCTTGTATTAAGAATTTCCATTTGAAGGGCTTTACCTTTGTTTGGGGCATGACATGACATTGTCTTATTGGGTAGAATTATGTTCTGGATGAATATTTAAAATTTAGGCCTATAAATTATGCTCTATGTATGGAAGATCCAAGACCCGATTAGCGGTGGCTCACGATTTGGATACCCCATCAAATGTGGATCTGGCCCGTTAGACCCTTCGTACCTGATGACCGAGCATAAGTTCAAGTCAATATTTTACATTCAGTTTTTGAATAAAGGATTATCAATGACCGACAGATGTGTTAAATCTAGAGCTATTATTAAATTGATTATCTGATATCATAACAATATATCCACGATTTAGAATAATCATTAATTGATTTACAAGCTCCCAACAAATTGTGTGCATTCATTCAGGGATAATGACAGCAGATTCTGTAAATCCCTTTAAATGACATGCGACCAATCTCCTAAATCTGCGATCTCTCACCATCCGTCTGATGAGAGAGAGATCCACTATTAATTTCTAGAGCACTCACCAAAGTAAAAACTCTTTTTACAAAAATCCTAAGTTGTGCATTGGCTGACTTAAGTTTCGGAGGATCTTTTGTAGGTCACCCCAACCCCGTTTTCGACGACGCTCGAGAACGAGGATCGCCGATCACCCAGCAGAAGACGGATCGTGCCGACCAGAACCCGGATCGCTCTTTTTAGTCCCTCCACCATTTAATTTTCATTTAATTATATTTTTTTATTTTATCATCATTATTTTTGTTTTCAATGATTAATTGGAATTACTATGAAACTATTCGACATAGGTTTTTTGATTCACCAATGTCATCGCCAAAAAACCGTTTGTGTGTGTGTTTGCGTCCTCCAACGTTGGCCCCAAATTTTAATTATCTATATATTTATCAAAAATAATTCTTGTCATTGTTTATAATTTTTTTTTGTGAACATTTACAAGTCCCATTTTAAAATTCACATGGGACCCCTTATGGTGAGCTAATTATGAAACAAAAGGCAAAAGCTTCACCTAATTTTGAACCTAATTAAGGAATGCTTAAATTTTTTAACACATCCATCAAAATATGCAATTTATTAGCTTCCCAAGGGCAGGTGGAGCAGTACACTACACAAAAGGACTTCAGTGTTTCTAGAATAGAACTCTGTCTGGTCAGTCTATATGGGGCCACATTAAATTATGGTGTAGAGTGATCTATGAAGAGATCAAATAGCTTCACATAAATGCAGTTGATTTGAACATGCTATTAATTGTTATGAACCATGTGTCTTTACATGGAACGGGATCCTTTTTTTTTCTTGACAGAGTCTGCTAGAAAATTCTTTTCCCCAGATGTGATTCAATCAATCAAGGTTAGTTCCCATTAATAATAGTCTACTAAGAAAAAAAAATTTCTTGTAAAAATAATGGTCAAAATCACAATCTAATATGCTCATGTGATAATGTCATAGTTCAGTCTTATATATGAAGTTGGTTAGATATGATGAGTTCTAGGCTGGATTCTATTATGTTATATGTCAATCCTCAATAGGAGGACTGAAAAGACTTCAATTAGGTCGATTCAGGGTGGCCTTAAGAATTGATTTTTTTTATGAGTGCCTAAGTGAATTTTTAAATGGGTCTCACGCGTATTATAAAAAAAATTCTAATTTGTTTAATCTTATACATTATTTTATTTTAAGCTATGATAATATTACAAAATAGATACACAATATTTTATAATAATTTAAATTTCTAAAAGCAACAAGAAAAATTTAAATTTTAATAAAATGAAAAAATTATAAAGTAATAAAAATACCTAAAAGGGTTTGAGTAGTATTTATTTTAAATAATCGAATGGACTAGGGAGAGAGAAATAAAGAGGGAGATTGTCATTATGGTTAAGAGATTTAAGGAGGAGAAAAATTTTAAATTTAATTTTGGGAAAGAATGTGTGTTGGGAGAAACTAATCCACGAGGAAAAGTGACACACCTCACCATTTATTTATTTTATCTCATCGATCATGTGGTTATTGGAGCTTCTCTCTAAGTGGGGGCCCTAGGCAAATTGCCTTAATCGCATTTGTCAAGGGTCATCCCTGATTCTCTCAAGTCTTGTAAGTTATTTTATTGGGGATCGACATGTGACACATCACTTGTATCATGTGATATTTAAGATATTTCTAGTCACATGGTATATGAAATTTGCGATATTTCTCATTACATATCAACCCTCATGAAACATAATGGGATCATGAATTCCTTTTTTTTTGTTTGGACATGTCACATGAAATTGTTTGATGGACCATCAACAATATGTTTTATGCTTGGTATGGTCCAAACTTGCTTCAATATGAAACAAAACAACAAATGAGAGCATATAAATGGACAACAGAAAAGATATTACTTGCAGCTAGTGATGTTGAGTGTCCTTTTTGTTATTCAGCTGTATCAAAGAAAAGGAAAGCCTGAGCTGAGCTTTCAGAGAATGTTAGGAATGCAAGATTGACAAACATGATTTACAGAGGAACCACAGGTAACTTTTTAGAAATTCTTGTGACATTTCAGTGTCATTATCAGTAAATCTTATATACACACACATTTGACTTGTGAGAAAAATTAAATATGAAACTTTATAATTGCAATGTAAATTAAAAACATTATATTCTGGATCTGAATAACAGTTCTCTGAATAAATTCCAATTGGTCACCAATTAAAACCAGTATGAACATGTGGGACACTACATATTTAAGAACCCTAGAATTGCTAGCCAGCAAGGAAGGGGGTAGATGACAATTTAAAGGTGCCATGTGACACCAACACCAACTTCCATTGTTGTTCATTTGGCTTTACTTCTTCATGCATTGAAGTACATTTTTTTAATGTAAAAATATCTTTTGATAGAATCACCCAAACATTAATATAGCCAACTATTAAAAATTTTAGTAAACGCTGGGGACTCTAGCTTTCAAGTCTCTCTTAAAAAAAATACTAAAAAACATTCATTTATAAAAAATATCAAAGAATATCTTCAAAACTGTGTAGTTGAAGTTATTGATTTATTTTTATTCTCATTTATCACTTTTAGTCTTCGTTTGGTTGCACGATTTGGGGTGATTCTACTTTTTGAAAAGCTAAAATCCCAAAATCGTGCAGCCAAACGGGTTGGATTCCGGCGGAATCAAAAGCTGGATTCCTTTTAATTTTTCTCTTGAAATCTGTGTTTTAAAAAGCTCAAAAACTGTGATTTTTTGTCGGAATCGATTTTTTGAATTGAAAAATAACTTTATCTACCAAACATTAAACTTTTTTCAAATATTGATTCCTAAATTAAAAAAAAACATCCCAAAAAAGTCAAGGTCTAAAATCATCTTAAAAACAGCTTTATTGTCAAAGCTATTTTTCAATATGTGTTTCCAAACGGAGCCTTAGTAGACTTTGTATAATCAAAATAAAACAAGCTAGCATCCAATAGGTCGATGAGGCTTTGGTAAAAGGACACCCTCCCCAGTGAGAGAGCCTTGTCTTTCTGGCAGCAAGACAAGAATTATGTATGAAAACATATAGGGGCTGCTTGGCTAGAGGAATATGAGTGGAATAGGGGAAGAATTGAGAAGAATAAGATAAAAAGGGTTTTTGAGTAGAGGGAATAAGGGGGTATAACTATAGGGAATTAGGAGAGAATAAACTGGTATTTGTATTACAAGTTCACCCATGGAATTGCGTTATTCCTTTACTGGAATAAAGGGACCCACTTATCAAATCACATTTCATCACATCAAATCACCTGTCATCACCTTTTATACATCAATGGGACCCACATGTCAAATCAACTTTTTACACTTATTCTTTATCAACCAAACACTCAAACCTTTATTACTACGTTTTCCAATGAGAATAACTGAAAACACAACCAAACACAAAATCTCTTATTTCATTGATAAAGTCAACAATTCCTGGAATAGGTATAAACCCCAGAATAGCTCATGCCTCTATCCAAACGGGCCATAAGAGTTGCTTTGGTGGACCTATGTTCTTACAATCCATTATGAACTAGCAATAGCTTCACAATAGCTTTATTTGACCCTCTGTTTTAGCCCCCGTTTGGATACAGAATAAGATTTATTCTTGGGTATTTATTTATCCGAGTATAAGTGAGTATAAATAAGGATAAAGTGATTTTGTGTGTGGTTGTGTTTTGAATTATTCTCGTTGGGAATCGTAAGAATAAATGTTTTGTTGTTTGGGTAAAATGTGAATAAAGTATGGATAAGAATTTATAAAAGGTAAAAAGTAATGATAGTTGGTTTGACAGGTGATTTATAAAAGGTGATGACAGTTGATTTGACAGTGGGCCCACTTATTCTTTGGGTGGAATAACCTATGATAACTTTTATTCTAGGGGTTGATTGTAATCCATATACCACTTTATACCAGTTTATTCTAGCACATTTTATCCGGGGTTATCGGAGCTTTCCAAATGGGGCTCAAATTTTATCCAGGGTTATCCGGAGTTATCCGGGGCTTATCTGGCATCCAAACGGGGGCTTAAGGACTTCATATTCCATCAGGACCCATGTTTTACCAAGAAAAAAAGAAAAGAATGAATGAGCTAGCAATGCAAGAAAGCCATACTAAATGTTAATACTAAATATTAATGAAATTGATACACAAAACCCTCATAAAATAATCCAACCTAATTCCATATCACATTAATAGAAAAAATATTAACTCCAAAAACGGAAAACAACCACAACATAAAAAAAAAAAAAAACCTACGAACAAGTCCTCAACTCCCACTATTAAGTACACCCCTCCCCCTCTTCTTAAAACATAAAAACATCAACACAACCATCAACAAACACATTTAAACCCTTACAATTATTACCCACTATAAAACCTAACAATGGATTCTCTCTTTTTGGATTTTGGTACTTGTTTTTCTACTAAGATCAATCAGACAGTCTAAAATTCCATCACAAATAGTTTCATTCATCTGATGAAATAAGACCTCGTCTGATTTAATCAAACAAAAAAAAATCACAAACAAACAGACATAATCTATTCCCATATAACCTATATGATGATGATCAGTTCCTGGGCCTGATAAGGGTCCGGAGGGTCCGGTTCATAACGACGGTGAACTCCTGCTTATCGGACATGTCGACCCCAGGCTGGTCTGGGTGCGGCAACCATTCGAACTCCTGCACCATGCGCGCGAGCATGAGAGTGATGTGTGTCGTCCCCATCGCAAGTCCCGGGCATATCCTCCTCCCTGCTCCGAATGGTATCATCTTCACCCCCTTCACTCCTGTTATTGACTATGTCAATTTTTATAATTTTATGTTTTACATTAGTTAACTATTTTTTTTTTTTACATATTTCATATATTATATTTATTTTTCAGATATTTCAGATAATTATCTGAATATGGATATTTAATTTAAATATCCGATCATATCCGCTCTGTTAACAAGCTTACCTGTTATGTCTGCGTCTTCTCCTCCACTTATGAACCTCTCTGGGTCAAACTTTTGGGGGTTGTTCCAGAGCTTGGGGTCCTCAGAAATTGGGGGGAGGTAGATCTCGAGATTCGCATCGGTAGGTATGTCGTATCCGGCAAGGGTGGTGCCTGGCTCCACGGCAGCATGGGTCAAGGAGAGGTAGGTGGGTGGGTGCTTCCGAAGGAGCTCTTTCACGAATGCCTGGTGAAAGTCATTGTTACAGTCTCGACGTATTCTGAATTTCAGTTTCAAAGAAGAAAAAAAACATGTATATAATTTCATGTAGGGTAGCATTTGGAAATAGATTTGGACAGTTTTTGAAAATTTGTTTTTTTTTCCATGAATCATACTTAATCCAAACATATATCTAAGCGCCTCATGTGGTTCAGTTGTTTGACAAAAGTGCAAAACAACTTTTACTTATAAAAAAGAACTTTCTAGGAACTTAACAAAAGTGTGTTTTATAAAAAAAAAAAAACATTTTAAAAACCTACAATCTACTGAAAGGTCTTTTTTAAAACTTGTTTCAACACACCGGAGGTCACAAATATTATTGTGTTATTTTTCTTATCAAGTATGTATTTATTTAACTTAATATATACTCGGTGTAAATGTGGTGTTTAAGGGCGTTGTTATAAGTATTTTTTATACCCTCATTTACAATCTCATTTACTTTATTAATCACTTGTACTCTCTATAACAAACTGGAAAGAAATTTTTAACATTTTTATCTATACAATTTGATTGAAGTACATATTTCAAATTTTAAATTATATAACTTATTAGATAAGATAAATTATTATTTTTTAAATATCAAAATATAAAAGTAACATTTTAATAACATGTTTTGAAAAAAAAAGTGACTTGGAAACTAACTATACGGTTAATCACCTAATCATCCAATCACTACATAAAGGTTTTGAAAATCTTAAAACATGTAAAATAATAATAATAATAATAATAATAATAATAATAATAATAATAATAATAATAATAATAATAATAATAATAATAATGTGATAATATTTTAGGTATGCAATAAATAAATTAGCAAATTAATTAATTCGGTACAAAATCATGATACAAAATCAATGAGATCTAATGAATGAAAAAACTGAAAACAAAATGATTGTTTTTATAAAATATAAGCATCCATGTTTTATCTTTAAAGACAAATACAAATACGTATAAAAATCACGCATACATATATAAATAATAATAATAATAATAATAAAATATTAATGATTATAGAAATGCATACCTGCAAGTACTCCATGCGCTCTATATCCCCTTCATCCACCTTCCGCCCATCTCCGCCCACCACCGCCACCACCTCCTCGTAAATCCTCGCCTGCATCGAAGGCGTCTCGATGAACCTCGCGACCGCCCACTCGACGGCGGTGGCGGTCGTGTCGGTCCCCCCATTGATGAACTCCGAGCACAGCGTGACAAGCTCTTCGTCCGTCGGCGCGCACTCGCGCCCCTCCACCTTCAATTCGAAGAGCGAATCCAGGTACGAATACGGTATCGAATTCGCCTCCGCCGCCGCCTTGCCCGCCTTTATCATCCCTCGCCGCGCTTCGATGAGCGGCATGAGCGTGGAGACCTGGAGAGCGCGCACCTCGCGCGCGCGCCTCCTCTGCTTCGCGAAGAACGGGCTCAGCGCAGGGAAGTAGTCGTCGATTCTCGGCATGAGCGTGAGAAGTACTGTCTTCAGTACCTGATCATGGTGACAAAGTTTGTGTATGACAGATGTTCAAAAAAATACGAAAATAATTAGACTATTTTTAATATTAATATAAACAATTTGAATTCCATATGCACATTTTTTTAATTTAATTAAAGTTAAGGTGGTGGACCTTTTATATCATAATAAAGAACAGTTACAGAAGTTCCAAATACCATAGGAAAAAAATAGGGGAAAATAATAGAAGGAGTTTCAGTATTTTAATGAAAATTTAAAAAAAACATGAAATACTTTTTATATACTAAATAAATGTCAAAATTCATTGACAAATCTAAGATGATTTGACATAAAAGAACAAATATATTCCTCCCTCCCATTTATGCTTTTTTTTTTCCCATCCTCTACCAAGTTTATTTCATTCACTTAATTTTTTATGTAGCATTATATGATTATATTTAATCATTTTTATTATATAAAATTTCCAAGTTTTGTGAGTAAATCTGAATGAACAAATGTAGATTAAATTTTTTTTAATAAATATTTTATAATTTGAATTTTCAAAATAATTTAAAAACATCATATGATTTATTAATATTATTTTCATTTTCACGGACCTGATCGATGCGCACGACCGTCTCCTCCTCCATCTCAACCCCAAAGCACATCGCGAGGAGGATGCAGAACACCGCGAACCGCGCGTTCTTCAGCACCCAAACCCCTCCCCCCTCCGCCTCCGCCTCCGCGCGCAAGTGCTCCACCAAACGGTCCATTGCGCGCGCGCGCACGCGCCGGAACTCGCGGAGGCGCGCGGAGTTGAGCATCCCCGCCACCATGTTGCGGCGGAGGGAGCGCCACTCGGGGCCGTAGAGGGCGGAGTTCACGGTGAACTTGTCGCAGCTGAAGATCGTGCGCGTCGGGTTCTCGCGCGGGCGGTTGGCGAAGGCCTGGCTGCGCTCGACGAGGGCCTCGCGCGCGAGGTCCGCGCTGCTTATGAAGATGAGCGTGCGCGCGCCCATGCGCAGGGTGAAGATGGGGCCGAATTGCGCGCGGAGGTCGCGGACGTAGTGGATGAAGGGCTTGCCGGATAGGGCCACTTGGAAGAGGTTTCCGACAACGGGCCAGCCCGGCGGGCCGGGCGGGAGGTTCGGGGACTTGGAGGTGGTGTTTTTGAAGAGGAGGAGGAGGGGGAGAGTGAGGGCTAGTGCACATAGTAAGGTTTGGGTGGGGGGAAAAGGTATGTGGTCACTAAGCCAAGATGGGATGGAGGATGACATTGTGTTGTGTTTTTTGTTTGTTTTGTGTGGGAGTGAGGGAGGGAGTTTTAAGAGGTTGATATAGTAGTGGTGGGGTGGTGCATGAAAATGTGGTTGGGAAGGTTCAATTAATGTTTCACCTCTTACCTGTACTCACATAATTTTTTTATGAAGGGATAATTATCCTCAACAGGGTGGTTTTCATTTATGTGGAGCTAGAGTGGATGTCACTGTGTTTGTTCATGAGTGGATACTGTGTACTTGGGGTTTGTTTGGATGTCAGATTGAAAAACGGTGATTCTTATAATCATGTTTTTAAATTCAATTTTTGAAAACATAATTCTTTTCAGTTTTTCAATTTTTTTTTTACACTAAAAAAGTGAATGTGTGAGTTTGCGGGACAACCAGAAGTGTGGTTGAATCCACATTTATTTTTTGTGTGATTATAAAACGCATAATCAATCTAAGCATGGATCTAAACACCATTGTGGAATAATGAGAACTAAAATGCACATTTTGGCACGTTTTCGCTTAGATTGCACAATTTAGTTATGAAATGAAAATAATATTACTATGAAGTTTTATTTTAACATATCCAAATATAATTTTTATAGTTTATCTTTACTTAACAACATTTTTTTAAAGATTAAATCTTTTTTTTCCCTTCAACTTCTTATTCATGAAATAAACATGGGCTTTAGGTTTTATTAGGTTTTGCAAAAGTGGATGTTGATTAGAGTCCCTAGCTTTTGATGGTGAGGTGAGTTATTGGAGTCACATGAAGTTGTGGTGCATCATTATATGTGTATGTATTGCCTAAGAGAGGCGGGCTGTGACAGGGAATTATTAGTTTATAAAAGAAAGGTCATGGTTATTAAATGAAGTATAACAATTGAAGATGAAAGCATGAAAGCATGGTGTACCATATTAAGGTTTGGATTTTCTTTTCTTAAGGTGATCTTTGGTTCACCATTAATTCATCTCTTCCAACTATTACATGTGCCTGTGTTTTTTTTTCCCTCTATGATTCTATAGTGAAGTCTATATTTGATGGAGAGTGGTTTTGTTTGGGTAAATAAAAATGTGTTTGCAACACTAACTATCCTAAAAAAATGACCCACATTTGGAATAGTTTTCTTGAGTGTGACAAAAAAAAAAGGAAAACATATATCAGAGTTGGTTCATGTTGTGGTTCCAAAGTCTTTGAATCTTGGGGGACTCTAATTGTGGCTAAAATTAAATCTAATTCCATACCTCATTATTCATAGTTTTTGGTTTTGAACCTTAGGTCTGCTTTTAGGTGATTAATATGTTAATAGTTGATGGTTGCAACAAACCAATAGATAAACCTAGTTAACTCAGATCTATGAAGTCATATATTATCTAAATATATGATTTTGCACATTGTAAGTAATATCTATTTTTTTGTTTCCCATTTTTCATCAAACACTTGATCAAAGCTTTCTTGTAGACTTGTACCACATTTTTATAATTCATAGTTCTGAGAATTCATTGATGACTACCCCTTTCATTACCATTTATAGTTATTTATAGTTTATATGCATATTATAAATTTAATTATAATCGTGACACACATATATAGTGTGAAAGAACTCACCAGGCTTTCAATTCAAATAGTTTTACTAAGATCAACTGTAATTTAAATAGTTTTACTAAGACAAGATTTGAATCTACGTTTGGATAGATTTTACGTTTGAAATGCGAAAGATTTTTAAATGCAGATCTAAACACAAGCGTTTTAACTGTACATCCAAATAATGCCTAAGACAAGGTTTAGTGATGGTTTTAGACAGTTTTTAAAGATTATATTTTTGCATGAATCATGGTTAATCTAAACTTATTCCAAAGTTTGGTCTCAATTTTTTAAGAAAAAAATTATATAAAAAAAATTATTTTTGTAACAATTTAATAAAAGTATGCTTAAAAAATTGATTTAAGTGAAAATTATTTTTCAAACTCATTTTTAAAACGCTGCCGCCAAAGACATTAAATAGATTTTGAGGACGGAGAAACTTTTTATTCTATTTGGTAGTTGGGGATATTACTTGTGCAACTAATCAAAACAACACAATAAAAAAAAACAGTGGGCTATAAAGAAGATAGGTCTATGGAAACCATTGAAGCATGGATCCAATGATACCTAGTTCAAGAACCTAATGAAAAACTTTCTCCCATGACATGATTTCTCTTTGCAGATTGAGACAGCTGTAGCCTGTGAGAAAAAAAAATTGTGAGCACTTGAAAGCTCCAAGCTTTAAATGATGTGCTTCAAATTTGGTTGGCAAAAGATCATGCATTCTTTTTATCATTTGATGATATCTATACATATCTTTTGAGTGCATTAATTGTATTATTTAAAAGAAAATGTCAAGCTCCATGCTTTTTACATCTACTTTTGCAGGTCCATTTTGATATTTTTAAAATATATATTGATTCCTAAATACATCCCTTCAAAATAATTGAAGAATTGAGTTGATGTATTTACAATTTTTTTTAATAATAGATGGAGTATATTGATATAATTGAATTATATATATATATATATATATATATATATATATATATATATATATATATATATATATAGTCGAGTGATTCAGTGCGGGAATGCGGGAAACGACGTCGATCGTTCGATCGCGGGTCCATCGCATCCACCGGTCGAGATGAATCGCCCCCGACCGTCCGATGCGATGGACCCGTGATCGATGGCCCGTGATCGCTTCCCGCATGACCGCATTCTCGCACCGAATCACTTCCATATATATATATATATATATATATATATATATATATATAGGGATGATTACGTGCGGCGAACGGTGGGTGCGGCGTCGATCGTGGGCCGTCGATCACGGGTCCATCGCATCGGACGGTCGGGTGCGATTCACGTCGACCGTTGGATACGATGGACCTGCGATCGAACGGCCCACGTCGCCGCCGCACCTGCCGTTCGCCGCACCTAATCGCTCGCGTATATATATATATATATATATATATATATATATATATATATATATATATATATATATATATATATATATATATATAGGGACGTGATTAGGTGCGGTCGTGCGGTCGGTGCGGCCGCGATCACGGGCCGTCGATCACGGGTCCATCGCATCGGACGGTCGGGTGCGATTCACGTCGACCGTTGAATGCGATAGACCCGCGATCGGACGGCCCGCGATCGCGATCGCACGACCGCACCTAATCGTTTCCATATATATATATATATATATATATATATATAGAGCACCGATTAGGTGCGGCGGCCGCATCGTGCGGCGTCGACCACGGGCCGTCGATCACGGGTCCATCGCATCGGACGGTCGGGTGCGATTCACGTCGACCGTTGGATGCGATGGACCCGCGATCGGACGGCTGCCGCACGGTGCGGCCGCCGCACCTCATCGCGGTCGTATATATATATATATATATATATATATATATATATATATATATATATATATATATATATATATATATATATATAGAGGGCCGATTAGGTGCGGCGAACGGCAGGTGCGGCGTCGATCATGGGCCGTCGATCATGGGTCCATCGCATCGGACGGTCGGGTGCGATTCACGTCGACCGTTGGATTCGATGGATCCGCGATCGAACGGCCCACGTCGCGGCCGCACCTGCCGTTCGCCGCATGTAATCGGCCCCCTATATATATATATATATATATATATATATATATATATATATATATATATATATATATATATATATAGGGGGCCGATTAGGTGCGACGAACGGCAGGTGCGGCGTCGATCGTGGGCCGTCGATCAAGGGTCCATCGCATCGGACGGTCGGGTGAGATTCACGTCGACCGTTAGATGCGATGGACCCGCGATCGAACGGCCCACGTCGCCGCCGCACCTGCCGCACGCCGCACCTAATCGCCCCCGTATATATATATATATATATATATATATATATATATATATATATATATATATATATATATATATATATATATATATATAGGGGGCCGATTACATGCGGCGAACGGCAGGTGCGGCGTCGATCGTGGGCCGTCGATCACGGGTCCATCGCATCGGACGGTCGGGTGCGATTCACGTCGACCGTTGGATGCGATGGACCCGCGATCGAACGGCCCACGTCGCCGCCGCACCTGCCGCACGCCGCACCTAATCGCCCCCGTATATATATATATATATATATATATATATATATATATATATATATATATATATATATATATATATATATATATATATATATATATATGGAAATGATACGGTGCGGGTCGTGCGGATGTGCGACGTCGACCACGGGCCGTCGATCACAGGTCCATCGCGGGTCCATCGCATCGGACGGTCAGGGGCGATTCATCTCGACCATTGGATGCGATAGACCCGCGATCGGACGACTCACGTCGGATCCGCACGACCGCACGACCCGCATATTATCACTCGCATATATATATATATATATATATATATATATATATATATATATATATATATATATATATATATATATATATATATATATATATATATATATATATATATATAGGGCCGATTAGGTGCGGCGAACGGCAGGTGCGGCGTCGATCGTGGGCCGTCGATCACGGGTCCATCGCATCGGACGGTCGAGTGCGATTCACGTCGACCGTTGGATGCGATGGACCCGCGATCGAACGGCCCACGTCGTCGCCGCACCTGCCGCACGCCGCACCTGATCGCCCCCGTATATATATATATATATACACACGCGAGCGATTCAGTGCGGGAATGCGGGAAACGACGTCGATCGTTCGATCGCGGGTCCATCGCATCCAACGGTCGAGATGAATCGCCCCCGACCGTCCGATGCGATGGACCCGTGATCGACGGCCCGTGATCGCTTCCCGCACGACCGCATTCCCGCACTGAATCGGCTCCCTATATATATATATATATATATATATATATATATATATATATATATATATATATATATATATATTAGGTGCGGCGACGACGTGGGCCGTTCGATCGCAGGTCCATCGCATCCAACGGTCGACGTGAATCGCACCCGACCGTCCGATGCGATGGACCCGTGATCGACGGCCCACGATCGACGCCGCACCTGCCGTTCGCCGCAGGTAATCGGCCCCCTATATATATATATATAGTATGATATTATACGGTCGGTGCGGTCGCGATCACGGGTCCATCGCATCGGACGGACGGTTGGTGCGATCGCGACCACACCTAATTGTTTTCATATATATATATATATATATATATATATGTATATATATATATATATATATATGTATATATATATATATATATATATGGACGTGATTGCGTGCGGCGAACGGCGGGTGCGGCAGCGATCACGGGCCGTCGATCACGGGTCCATCGCATCGGACGGTCGGGGGCGATTCATCTCGACCGTTGGATGCGATGGACCCGCGATCGAACGGCCCACGTCGCGGCCGCACCTGCCGTTCGCCGCACGCAATCATTTATATATATACCGCACGAACGGCGGGTGCGGCAGCGATCACGGGCCGTCGATCACGGGTCCATCGCATCGGACGGTCGGGGGCGATTCATCTCGACCGTTGGATGCGATGGACCCGCGATCGAACGGCCCACGTCGCGGCCGCACCTGCCGTTCGCCGCACGCAATCATTTATGCGGCCGCGACGTGGGCCGTTCGATCGCGGGTCCATCGCATCCAACGGTCGAGATGAATCGCCCCTGACCGTCCGATGTGATGGACCCGTGATCGACGGCCCGTGATCGCTGCCGCACCCGCCGTTCGCCGCACGCAATCACGTCCCTATATATATATATAACTGAGCGTAACAATGGTCGTACTTAAATTAATGTATGTCTACTTTTGCATGGCTAGAGGCTCTGAATCTAATGCATATGCCTCGTTCATACAATTTGTACAGTTTGAGCTGTAAATTGAAAGCAAAGATGAAACTTATTTAATATCTCACATGGCACCCCACCTCAATATTAAGTATAGAATAGATGTAAAATCATCAACTATAGTGTGATCCATTGATGGAAATTGTCATGAATATCCAGATGTATCTCTATTCATACATGTGCATGGATGCTTACAAGAGGTGAGGGAGGGGGACTAGATAATGAATATATCACATGCACAAAATGGTACATCACTATTCCAGTATAGTACATTTGAAAATAACAGAGAGCCATACATGCATAACTCTCAGCTGAACAAAATACTAAATGAAGTGGGGAAATAAAAAGGGAGAAATGTGACTTCTATTCAACTGTATATCAAATATACTGTACATTGTGAATCAGATGAGTTCAACTGGGCAACTGAAGGACTGATTCACACAACAATGCTATGGTTCACATCCACTTTTTGATGTATGGGTTATAATTGTTCCAACAAGAATAATGAGAGCCAGCAGTTTTCAATCAAGGATGTTATTCAAAGAAGCATGTACTAGTACTGACTAGTGAAGTATCTAAATGTGATTATTGAATTTTAATTTAATTTTGAGAAAAATATTCTTTATTTCAAAAGTAAGTAATCTTTACTTGAAAGGAAGCCATTCCGGGGCAGTTGCATCTCGGGTGGGCTTTCCGGTGGTCACTTATTGATTGAAAACTAGTGTCTCTAAAATTATGATTCAAGGGATCTTTTGTAGATTCCTCTTCTACTGCTTCCCGAATTCTGTCTGACTTTTGCTTCTTTTCTTTTGTATGTTTTGGACGCTTCTTTATTTTTTTAATATAAAAAATTTTCTTGTCATTTTCTCAAAAAATAAAAAGATAATTTTTACTTCAGTTTGCTTCTCTAAGTGACAAGTCTTGAGTTCAGATCATCGAATCTACCTAATGTACATGGTTTCTAAATGATTTTGTGTGTTCAATTTATTTACCAACTGATGGGGTTTTTTTTAATGAAAAGAGAGTAACTAAATTGGTTCTAGACATTTTAGCTGATCAATTTAAACTCCTTTTTTGATCTTGGATAAAGAGGAGAATAGAGCATAGGATGTGTTGGTTGGAATCAAATCTTGAGTTACTACCTAATTTAAAATTAAATATTAATATTAAATCATGGGAAATAGTCGATCTACCTCATGCAAACTTTCTAAAAACATGGATGAACCTCTTTATGGTTATTAAAGTTATTAAATTAATATTGATGTTTGAATTTGAATCTTTTTCATTTTCAGTGGATACAGATGTATTTTAGATAATTTACATGTTTAAATATGAACGCTAGATTGAATGATTAAGTGATACATCAAACTGAAAGAATTAAAATTGAGACATGAAGCTTCTCCGGTCATACAAAAATAGGAGAAATTAATTAGAGGTCCTCCCAGCCACCTCTCTATTATTTTTAGATCCCTGGACTTTTATGAAGATATTTCTGGGTCTCTAATTTTCAATCCCATTATTGCTAAGTCCAAACTAACGTTTTTCATTGGATGCCTCCATTAGCGTACCGAAAATATCCCTTTAAGAATCAAATTTTCCATGAAACATCCAAAACTCATTGTTTCTCTTTCACATCGACTATTCCTTTCATTCTTCTTCCCCAAAACCTTCTCTTCAAAACCCTAGAAGAACCCACCAATGGCAGATCTACCCAAAATCGTGCCTTTGAAACCCTAAATCGAATCTAGAAATCCACGACGATAATGATTAACACCGTAAAACACTTTCAGACGATGAAGGTGATGAAGGAGGAACCACTACAAGACACATACTACCGACTTCAAAACCTTAAACCGACAGCGGCGGCGGTGGCTGCAAGGAGGGGATGGAACCACAAGGACTCCCCATTGTAAGCTATCTTAATTCATTTTTGGTACTTTGATATGACTTCTGATTACATTATTTGAAATGAAGAAGGGATCACTTCAAACATCCAAGGGTTCCATCGAAGGAAGCAGATATGTAAACATGTCTCTGTATTCCACTTGTTGATTTTGTGAAATGTATGTTGTTATGTACTTTGTACATTGTTAATTAATCTGGGTACATTTTTAATCTATCGGGGTACACTGTTATTATGTATGTATATGTTAATTGTGAGTTTTATGTTTAATTGTTGAATGTTTATTAGATACATAGACTTTATTAACTATTTTATACTCCGTGAGATTTTTTTAGTTTTAAACACTGATAACCCCTGTTTAATATTGGGATTAGCAATATCACATGGATGAAGTAATACTTAAATAGAAATTCACACTTAAAATTTTTTTTCTTTTCATATAATCGATAGGCCTAGGAAGGATGTTCCCCCCTCTTTGACCATACACATTAATAATGGATAGATGTCCAAAAAAATCAGTACAATTTATTTTCTATTATGTATATTGTGAAAAATGCATATGTTGTGATCTTGTCCTAAATCACCCCCACCAGTATAAGTCACATCTTTTAACAAAAGATGGGGTGTTTAGTCATCTTGTCAATTATATAATATGGCTATGCATGTGTATCAGTATAAGTCATCTATATGTTTATCAGATATGTATGTTTATCTTCTGTTTATTAGATATAATATGTTAGATATGATATGTTTATCAAATACATAGATTTATGGCTATGCACATTGTTATTGTTAATTAATCTGAATACACTGTTAATCTATTTGGGTACACTATTATCATATATGTATAAGTTACTTGTGAGTTTCATGTTTTTATTTATGTTATTTTGATATGGATTGTTAGCTAGCATGCCTTAATTAGGTATATTATTTTTGTACATCATATGGAAGGATGATGTGTTGATTTTGGCTTGGTCATAGTCTTAGTCTCTTGGTACATATGTATTCTTAGTCTTTTGATATATATATAATTTATGTTTTTTGTGCATAATTATTCTTTTATTACTCTTTTAAGAATGTTTTAATACTATGATATAATATGGTTTTGTTATAATTTTTAGGGTGAGTATCTTATCAAAAGGATGTACATGAACTTCAAACAAGGCGACATTCTAAGATTCAGAGCTAAATATGCTGCGAAGATTCTAAGACGATCCAAAGAAAATGTTATGAATGGACAACAACGATGTTATATATTATATATAACTTGTGTTATACCATTATGAATGGAAGTTGTGTTATGAATGAATCTTGTGTATATTTATTAACCAATTGATGTTATGAATAAAACTGATTTTGTTACGCCCCGAGGCGGCCGTCCCCAAAGCGTTACCAATCATATAATAATCAACAGAGATCAAAATAGGATAACAAGGCTACAGGGAAGTGGTAGCCAATGAAAAGAAATGATGCGGAAGTATAATATACAAATTAGTCTGTAAATGAAAAACATTATTACAGACCCGAATACACAATCACTGTCCTGTGAGAGTCTAAGCCTAGTCTAGTACATACACAAAGAAGATAGGATTGCTGACAGCCTCGCACTCACCAACCGAAAGGTGGGACACTCCAAGCACGAACCACGCCAGGTAGCTACTCTAGCTCCACGCCAACCCAGTCCCTGGTGGAAAATAACACACGAGGGGTGAGCTACAAACTCAGTGAGTGGCAAGAATCCAAGCTCTATAATAATCATATGATATTAGTTCATTCTTCTTTCCAAGGAAAAAGAAAAAAAATGGGATGAAACTCAACATATATAAATATCATGTGAAGACGTGACCTCACCTCACCTTAACCCTCGACCCGTAGGGGGATCTCTTAGAACTCTTGGAGAGGAGCCAAACGGTTAACCATAATGCATATCATTACTGGATAACACAGTACTATAAATCTAATCGAATCGAGGTACACTACGCTACCATGTCTCACATCATTCGGCAGATGTATTATACTTTGAGCATTCCCAATATAAATGTCATATGACAACGTGACCCCAACTTACCCTCACCCTCACCCCTAGGGGGTGAAATTGGACTATTGGAAACAGAAACCAACCTGCTAACTCCTTTAACCTTCCGGTAGCCCTCTCCCGGGTAGCCACCTTCCCAGCAACCATCCATGGTAGGTCCGATGCCAAAATGGTGTTGAAATACACCTTGGGCATCCTACGATGTGGAGGCATAGTCCAGGATAGTTTCAACACCGGGTAGCTTCAACGCGGATACAAGGTAGGGGAGAAGCATTCAACGCATACGATCCTCAAGGATCAACTATACTCATCTAGACACAGAAACCAACCTGCTAATTCCCTTGACCTTCCGGTAGCCCTCTCCCGGGTAGCCCTCTTCCTAGCAACCATCCATGGTAGGTCCGATGCCAAAATGGTGTTGAAATACACCTTGGGCATCCTACGATGTGGAGGCATAGTCCAGGATAGTTTCAACACCGGGTAGCTTCAACGCGGATACAAGGTAGGGGAGAAGCATTCAACGCATACGATCCTCAAGGATCAACTATACTCATCTAGACACAGAAACCAACCTGCTAATTCCCTTGACCTTCCGGTAGCCCTCTCCCGGGTAGCCCTCTTCCTAGCAACCATCCATGGTAGGTCCGATGCCAAAACAGTGTTGAAATACACCTTGGGCATCCTACGATGTGGAGGCATAGTCCAGGATAGCTTCAACACCGGGTAGCTTCAACGCGGATACGAGGTAGGGGAGAAGCATTCAACGCTCGCACTACGATCCTCAAGAATCAACTATAATCATCTAGCAATTAACAATGCTAATGAGTCCTCTTGAATTGCCATACGGATGCGTCACTCGGACGCAAGGGAAAAACAGTTAAGTCCTCGCACTTAATAATGAGAAGGCATGACCCTAAAAATTGGTCATACACCCTCCTATTTCAGATAGGCCTAAACTATTTATCATGAATGCGATAATGATAGTAAAAATTCTAATACCTTTGAGGTGTAAGAGTCCCATAAGACATTCAAGCAACACCTCACTAATATTAGTAATCTGAAGTATCCATTTCATACTATACAAGCACAACCACTCACATAGAAGACTAAATGGCTTCAGTCATGGAAAAATCCATCCATTAATGTGAATAAGACTATTATGAGTTTATGCTGTATATAATAAAACTTCTACCAAATAATATGATGCTCGTTGTATAAATAAGTTGATTGAACCATTCAACATACGCACAATTATCACAAGAGAGATATAAGGACCACCTGTTTGAATAAGCTATGAACAAACCTTGAATATGCACCCTTTATACAATCCAACATAGGCCTGCTAGTAAGCTAGCATAAATGTCATACCATTAGCTAAATATAACACAATCATACTAAACATTTACTAATAAGAAGACAATACTACAAAAGATTACATATAGAATGTCATACTCTATACTTCATGATATATATATAAGATACCACAAATAATGCTAACAAATGGTCTACAAAGATATAAGTTATTCTAACAAGGTATAATACGACTATGGCATTTTATAAGTACTAAAAGAAATAGATATAGCCATAATACGAGCTCCTCTAGTGGGGGATTAAACCACTCACTAAAAACTCATTCATCGCGATTTCCACCAATGAAAGCTCACAACTTACAATCCAAGCTGGACTGCCCCTAATCCATCTCCTAAATCATGCAAATAGGAACCCACCAGTATAGCACGAAAAATACCCCACGATGCTTTTCCTAATTTTTCCTAATTTTTCCCTTTTGTTTTTCTCTCGCCGAAGTGCTCTCGGCCTCTCTTTCCACACACATAACCAGCAACAACTCACCGACTCACCCTATCCAATGCAACTTTGAAGTCCGGGAAAAATTACCAAACTGCCCTCCCTAAAAAAAACTGTGCGGCCTTGACTAGAACAGCCATAACTTCTTCAATATAGCTCCGAATTGCTCAATTCAAAAGCCATTGGAAAGCCAAGAAGATTATCTACAACTTTCATGTTTATGCTCAGATCAAATAACCCCTCCAGCTATTTTAAAATGTGAGTTAACGTCGAACAGGGCTGCTGCCAGGATTTTCTCATCCCCGGGTTATACTTGGAAAAATACACATAACTTTTATTACATAAATCCAATTGATCTAATTCCACTTTTGTATGAAAGCTATCTCAAAACTGAACATCTCGTGATAATATCGGATTTTTACTACTTCATCTTGGGCATTAACAAAATTAAATCCAAATACCAATCAAAACTGCATAATTTCTTAAAGACCTCAAAATGCTACAAAAACTTCCATTTAAGCCCAAGTGAACACCAGAACCACAAATATGCAGTTAGATTTTGAAACTGAATGCCCGAACTATTAAAATAAATAAAACGCGATATTTGACCTTTAAAAGTGACACAGTCTTAACAGATTTTGTAAATGATCACAACCAAAAAAACACGTACTAGTGACGGACCCACGTTTCTTTCGGTGACGGCTCAGAGCCGTAGCTTGTTTGCGATGGACTAATTAAATCTGTCTCCAATCATGGGCGCCGCTTTCGACGACGGCCAATATCCGTCTCTAAAATACTTACCACGACGGCCTAAAGCTCTCCATTTGTGGATTAATAAAAATAAAAAATAAAAATGTGTGTAATGGTTAATGGGTTCCGTATGTTTCTCATCGGTTTAAAAACAACAAAACCCTACCCTTCTCAGCCGCCCAACACACACTCCCCAAAAAAAAAAGTGTGTTATAAATGGGTTAATGGGTTCCTCATTCGGATCACCACACATTCTTCTCGATTTGATCTTTATATTGTTGGCTGCTTCGTTAAAATATTAGATTGTAGAATTCTTGATAAGTTTTTTTATTGATTGAAAATTTCCTTTATGTACGATGAGATCATTTTTTTAGTTGTGAAGATTATTAAGCTATGTTTGAATTTGCTCATGCTGATAGTACTGTAATGTCAAATGTTTGTTATGAAAGTTTAATTGAGTGTTTTGTAAATTTTCTTATGAAATGCCATCTTCATATGTGATTATTTTTGGGTATAATGTGGAATCTACAAGTGATTTGTTTTGTGAAATTCTTGGAGACAAATGGTGTAGAGTGATGCAAAATATTTTGATAAATAACAGATGCAACAATGTTAAATGTATTGTATGGACAAACTCCAATGGGATTTTTTTTTCTGTTGACCAAAGCTACCTCGACGGCCTTTAGCCGTCGCTAATACAACTTTATCCGATGGCTAAGTCTGTCACCAATGCTAGGGAAGGCTTTCCTGCCACCCTCTACGCCAATGGATCTGTGACGGATTATAGTTGTCGCTAAAATACAATAGCGACGGATTTAGTCCGTTCTTGAAAACCATTTTTCTTGTTGTGGATAATTGTTTTATCCAAATAAAGTGTGTTATAAATGGACATGAACTATGTTATATATTATCTATTTATATGTAATTTGTGTTATATCATTAAAAAGGAAAGTTGTTTTAATTTTATGAATGGATCTTGTGCACATTTGTTGACCAATTGATGTTATGAATAGAAGTGATGTTATGAATGATAGTAGTTTTATGAATGATATAATTTATGTGATACTATTAGTATTTTGTATGTATTCACTACCAGTACATTGTTAGTCTATCTGTGTACACTGTTAGTCACTACTAGTACATTGTTAGATCATCTGGGTACACTGTTACATACTACTCTTATATATTCATAATAGTTTGAGCATCATCAAATCAGCATGCATTCAATAAGCAATAAGCATATATAATAATATAATTTAATACCAACATATGTTAATACATGGCAATACGACAATGTAATTAAAACAAAAGGTTGTTTTTCAATTGGACCAAAGACTTCATTCTTCAACTACAATTGAATTTCTCAATGTCATCTTGTTGTATCCAAGGCGCTATAGCATAATAAGGTACGATAATGTGAAAAATGACAAGTTATATATAATATATAACATATTTTATGTTCATTCATAATACACTTTCTTTGGATCGTCTTAGGACCTTCACAGTACATTCTCCTCTAAATCTTGGAATGTCGCTCTATCCGAAGTTCATGTCCATCATTTTGATAAGATGCTAACTAAATTTGTTTATGAACATGCTGCAGTCCACCCTAAATGTCATCTGTGATGGTTAACTAGTTCTCAACTTCCATGAAATTAATGATACATATTGAAATACGCTTTCAACCACAAGACCTGCATATTTAACAGTGTACCTAAATGAACTAACATTATACTGATAGTGTGTAACAATATGCCCAAAAGAACTAACAATGTACTAATAATCAATGCATACAAGGTACTAATAGTATTACATAAGTTATACCATTAATAATACAACTATCATTCATAACAATACTTATATTCATTACATCAATTGGTCAACACATGCACTCAAGATTCATTCATAACACAATTTTCATTCATAATGGTATAACACGAGTTATATATAATATACAACATTCTTGGAAGGAGTTTTGTCAATGACTTTAAGTAGAAGATTTGGTGGATAACTTGGATGGAGTTTTGGTGGATGGCTTTTGAGTAGGGGCTTTAGTGGATGGCCACCATTAAAACGCAGAGTTCTTCTTGGTGTTAGATCGTCTGTTCGAACCATTTTCAATCTTACACAATGTGCAAAAATAAAATAAAATAAAATTAGTTGTTAACAACAATGTACACACAATAACAACAATAGATCACAATAATAAATTTGCATAACTAGATTTCAAATTAACAGCTAGTATGCTCTTAGACACTCATTAGTGCTCTAAATGACATCTTAAGTTAGGAGAGTTCATAAATGGATAAATAAAAGCTAATATCACATATTAAGTGAAGAATTAAAGCCAACAAGAGTATCAAAAGGTTTTCCATACAAGAATATGTGAGATTTTATGCTATTCATGTACAAGAAAAAAAATTAAACAAGAAATAAGGAAACATCACTTATGGTGGTCAGGACTCTAAATCATTTGTCCCGAAATGACTAAAGAGAAATGATTTAATTCAAATAAAATCAAATAACAATGTACCCACAAATAACATAAGACAAACATATGTTACTGAATATTGTTAACAATGTACTCAGAATACCTAATAGGGTACTGAGAAGAAATCAAATAACGGCCAATCATCGAAAACATATAAAAAAAATTCAAATAAATACTACAAATACACCTATCACACCAGAAAAAAATCATGATCTCATAACATAGGAAAAAGAAATTTGGATGAATTAATGCAAAAAAAGTGTGCAAATCAGTCTCAAACATAAAATCTCCACAGTCTAAAAAAGAAACTCATCCATAAAAACAAATTGTATCTTAGATTCTTTTTGTAAATCCATCAATCCAAAAAAGAAAATCTATAAGCAAGGAGAGGAAGAAAAAACAAACCCTAACCTTTACATGCTGAATGGATCACAATGGTTTTAGGTTTCGAATGGAGAAACACAAAGGGTTCCGATTTCGTTCTCCCTGTGATTTGAGGAAAAAAAGGTGTTATCGGAGAGGAAAAATGGATTTTAAAAGAAAAAAAGGGAGCACTTGATGAAGAAGGATTCGAATGTGAAAGGAGAGGATGGGTTGGAAAATGAAATGTTTGAAAATGTATTTTTGGATGTACAAAAAGGAGATCTAACGGAAACTGTGAAATTAGACTTAAAAATAATTGGTTTGGGAGATAGGGACCTAGAGAAAACTCAAAAAAGTCAAGGGACTTAAAAATAATAGAGGGGTGGCTGGGAGGATCTCTAATTAATTTCTCAAAAATATTACAATATGCAGTTTCAAGATTATGATTAATTTCAACCGTCCAAACGTACGTATCACTCCCATCACTTTGAACGGTCCAAAATCAAAGCCCAGTGGGCCCAAACTGTTTACATCTTGTCCGTACAATAGGCCAGACAAAAACGCCACGTCATCTTCTCTCGGTCCTTGGCTTATACATTTCTAGGAGCCGAGTGAGGCCCACAAATTGCCCTTATAAACTACCCCAATTTACCTAATATTATCAATGGTTACTCCCACCCCTTATATTGATCCGCATCACATTTAAGGTCCATTTTGATCCATGATGAGACGGATTTTACGGTGAAAAACTCTTTATAACACCACCGTAAATTCAAACAAAAAATCTCGTCTGCGTTTGAAATTAAAAACATGCATGTATTCATAAGACCGCAATAAATGGTCGTCGCTTTTGAATACTTATCCCCTTGAAAAAGAGCTCTGACGGAGAAATAACCGCTTGAAAGGATGATTCTGGACATATGGATCTCACTAACAGTGCATGCTCTTAGGGAAAAAGTATATAACTCGATTACGTGGTATATACCCCGTAACAAAAAAAAATTGACTATTCTGATGACCTGAATAAGCACACTAATCACAAAAACAGCAATATCAAAAAGTGAGAGTATTACATAAAATCAGAGCACATATGCATGACAATATTTCAGGGGTGCTAATATAAAAATTGACAGTATTACATATTGCAGACTTAATACATGAGGCCTGTCATCTGTGACATTTTTATTCACATCCTAGTCTCCAGTTGGAGGCTAATGAGATTTGATGGGCTAATGATATTTTCTCTTCTTTTTAATTTTATTTAAAATTTTGTTACTCTCAGTTTTTTTTACAGTCACAAATGCGATCATATATATCTTGTTAGCATCATCCACTCACTGTATGAGATATATATTTCATTGAAATTTTTTAACATATAAATGATTTCATTTAATTAATTGAAATATATGAGTTAGAGGTAACCAGGAGAATATGTGGAAGATGTTCTTACACTAATGCGTGAGTGGGAGAAATGCATCGCATCGGCACACAATGTTTACTTCCACAACGTAAGGCTAGGCACGTCAACGTGAGAGTTGTTTTTTGGGTCTCATCTGAGCCCGACAATTGGTGGGAACTGACATTGTCTTGTTTTTATGTTTACTGACATTGTCTTATTTTTATGTTTATTTTATCTATTCTCCCTCTATTTAGAGTTTATAATTTAATTTTTTTAAAAATAAAATCGGGTAACAAATATTACTTTCAATTCAAAAAAGTATATATTCCATCTTTCATATAACTATATACAATTTTAAAAAATAAATAAATCATATACCATTTGCATTCCAGAATGTAAAATAGACTGTTATAAATTAAGACTTGAAGGGCTCATTACGTTGGGCGAACTTGTGGAAAAGATAAGTCTCGCAAAGGGAGTGTCCTCAAGTCCATAATCTCAGCAGGTGTTTAGGTTATCTTCAAGGTGAGTCATTTATATTTTGAGAACATGTGACAATCTCACGTCTCAATTAATTGTTGACTAGGACATACACTTGTCAGGTGCGAGCAAGGTCTGCTTCGTGGGAGATCAACTCCTTATTGACAATAATATGAAATTGTTGACATACTATACCCACATATTCTTTACAACAAAACAATTTTTAAGTCCTACACACTCATATTCCACCACCTATTCCACTATCTAAATAAAGGCAGGATTCATTGAACCAACCAACTCACACTTACTTTACCAGCTACTGGGGTGCTTGGCATATCAACCAATAGAATGAGATCCAATTCATACCACTTGAACAAGATTGAAAAGATGAGAATAAAAAGAAGGGCAGATGAAACCAAAAGGTACTTACTTGGCAGTAACGATTGAATATTAATATAAAATCTTCAACAAGAGCCATCACACAACAAGCTCACAAAGGAAATTCAAACAGAGTGTATAGAACATAAGTATCATATATTGATGCCTCCCCCACAAACAGCATAGGCGGCTAATCATCCACCTCTCTTAAAAACCATGAATTTTGATCTGCTCCTTCTTCACGATGCCCGCCTGTCAAAAATTAATATGAACTTGTAAGAAACCAAGAGCCAACAGCATGTTTAACAAGATCAAGAGCACGATTGCAACACTTAACACGATGTTGATCACTGCAATGAATGATAGACATACCTGAATAAGAAAAGTTGACACGTTCTTACGCTGATCACCTTGCAGTTGAATGACCTGCAATTGACAAGGGCACTCAGCAATAGAGCAATTGATATGCACCTACCTAAATACATTGATCACACTCTTGACCTGGTCATGAAAGATAACTAAAGCAACAAGAACCAAAATGACAAATTTATCCAACGGAAAGAGACGTTCACAAAGTACAGCTAATCATTGCAAAACCACCTAATCATTGCAAAATCATCTACGCCTGTCAACGGGTCGAATATCTTAACATCTATGTCCTACAGAATTTGGATACAGATAATATCATATTAATATTCATATAAGATCCCTTCAAATAATTGATATGTCCAAATCTACACACTATTTTAGGTAATCATGTGCTAATATTTGAAAGATCGGAGAATTAAAGTCTCGAGATCTCAGACACAGATCATACATGAAGAATATATAATAGTTACAAGATTGTGATTAGTCATGTAGGATAATGAACATAAACAACACAAAGACAACATATAAAATTTTACAATAGATGTCGGATTCAGATATTTTTCTTAACACTATACAATGATATACATTGATATCTATATCTCCACTCCTGATATTCAAATATAGGATAATTCTGGTTTTTCATATATGGATTCAAAATGGATGCAGATATTTTTCAGAGAACTGACCGGCTTACAATGATCCATTATGATTAAGAGTTTTATTCTCAGTTAAAAAAAAAAATTCCGATATTTTGATGATTAAATGAATGGATTCCCATGGTCAACACCTATACAAACATCAGAAAATAATACTGTCATATGCTACAATTGCCATGAAATCTTTAGATAGATACTAGGGCATGACATGTACCTGTCCCAGCTCTGGATCCTGGACTACAGTGCCATTGCAGCAGAATTCCTTCTTGAGATCCTTGAGAATCCTGCTGTAGCTGAATTCTTTCTTCAAGCCCTGGACCGTAGTCAAGCTTTTCCTGCCGTTCCTCTGCTGTATGCGCACATGCACATACTCCTTTGTACCAGCACCGGAGTCCTCAGCATTCGCATCAGCAAAGGGATCTGCATCATGATTAAATAACAAGGCAGACGAGAATGATTAATTGAACCACCACAACAAAACTGAAAGAAAAGGGATTGCAATAACGCAATCTGGGCAAGGATGCCTTACCAAAAGCAGAGGGAATCTGGTTGTCGAGTTCAGACATGAAACTTGGCTGTTGGAAGTTGGAAGTGAAACGAAGCGCTGCTAGATTTTATAGAATCTTCTTGAATTAGTTGACTGCACGTAAAAATGATCAACTTAATAACTTCATATTCATGACCAAAAAAATGACATCAAAACATTCAACAATATCGGCAAAACAAAAAAAAATCAGACGTGTACATGTATGGTGTGTGTGTGTGTGTTTTTTTTTGCAAACTGTAGAAGTTGCTACTAATGCTTTCATTGCTAAAGAGTGATTACAATTCTGAAGTGGACATGAGAGGAAACAGAAGGAAAGCAAAAAAAGAAAATGAGCCAAAGACTCAGGCTTGGAAGACCGAGACCCGACATAACAAAGCACAAAGGGCCCTGTATAAGGGCTATCTACAAGAACCCATTACCAGAGAAAAAGGCAAGTCCAATCTACATTTAAATGATCATCAAATCTCAGCAATACATATTCTTGGCCAGGGGAAAAATAAAGAGCATAACTATCAATAACAAGAAAAGCAAAAAAATCACAAAAAAATTTGAACCGTATGCACAAGAACGAAATCACATGATGATTAGGGAAATTACTATAAGCCCAACAACGCATTTAGTAAAACGATTAGATCATAAAGAAAAATAGTTATTTTAAAAAATCAGATACCCCAAAGAAAATTATATCTCTACTGAAGCAATAATAAAAAAAAGGAACAATCCAAGAGAAAAATAGATGAACAATTCAACAACAAAAGGAAATGATACAACTTTAAACAAACATTTGCGCCCAGATGAGGAAAGTAAGAAATAGAAGATCAAAATCATTAGATCAATTGACAAAACCAACCCTTTTTTATCAAAGGAACAAATTTCGAGATAAAAAGAAAAGAAATTGAAATCAACCTAAACCGAAAAGTCCAAACTTTGATGAAATTAAAATAAAGAATCCATAGAAATAACGCAAGTACAAGAACCAAATAATCCAATCAGACCGAATCCAATGAATCTTCAATAATAAAGAACAAAATTTCGATCATATCCATGAAAATAAAGGATTGCAAAAAATCCACCCAAAAAAAAAATTATCAGATCAAAACCAACCCTTTCAAGATCCAACAGAACAACACGACAAAAAAAAGGCAAAATTTTACAATGACATCAAACAAACAGATCAAACCCTAGCAGAAAAAACGAAACCCTAATATCCAATCAAGAAATCCAAACCCCAAAAACCCAAAAGACCACAAAACAGAAAATCTAAACCATGCTTTTTAACAATAAGAAACCATAAAACTCTTTCAAATAGAAAAAGAAGTAGATTTTTTTATTAGAAAACAATACAGACCCTCACATACTTATAGATCTACAAACATCAGATCTAACAAGAAGATCGATTCCGAAAACCAAAAGAAATCAAGCGAAACCCTTAAAACCCACTCAATCCAAGAATCATCAGATCTAAAAACACAGACACCGCTACACGAAAAACAATTAGATCTCCCCACAAAACGCACATCAAAACAGATCTAACAATACCAGAAGGTCGAAAACAATTAAAAGCCATAGAATCCAAAAATCATCAGATCTGAAAACACAGACGCAGATCTTGATATCAATCAATCGAAAAGAAGAGCAAAAACATACCTGGAACAAAGAGAGGATAAAAATGAGAAGATGATTTGATGTCTAGTGAAAGGCCGAGAGGCGCTTATTTATTTGGATGGTTGTGATACACGTGTACACGACGCGTCTATTTGGACTGGGGCTACAACTTGGGTTGGGTTAAACCGAAAATCGACGGGTTGAATCCGATTTTTACATGGGTTGGGTTGGCCAATTCAGGTTCGGGTTCGGGTTCGGGTTGGTCAATTCGGGTTGACTTACAAATCAGATTGGATTCGGGTTGGCCTCACTCCCAACCCAACCCAACCCAACCCGAATCCGTAAACTAACAATGAAAAACTGATCATGGCCGTTCATTCTTTTAACTTCTAATATGGGCCGTAGATTTCAATCTAATCTTAAATGACTACATGAGAGTTCACAACCCTAGCCATCATTTTCTTTTCTTCTCCTCTCCCTTCCTTCGACAGACTTCACAACCCTAGACTTCACAATCCTTCGACTGTGTGACGGATCCTTCGGCTTTGGTTTCGGTGGTTGGCGGTCCTTCAAGGCTTCAAGATATTAGTCCGTTCAAGGCTTCAACAGATCCTTCGGCATCTCCGCTTTGACAGTCAAAACCTTCGGCGATCGGCATTCAAAAGTCCTTCAAGGCTTCAAGAGATTCGTCCGTTCAAGGCACCTCGTCCGTTCAAGGCACCTTGGCAGATCGCCCGTTCTTCGGCATTTTGGCACCTCGGCAGATCGCCCCTTCTTCGGCACTTCGGCAATCGGCACCTCGACACTTCAGCAATCGTCCGTTCAATACTTTACCAGATCTTTTTGATTTAGTCCTTTGACAATCCACAACTTGACTTTGATCATT
>CM060865.1:25494764-25518414 GCA_030737845.1 Acorus calamus | reverse complement strand
CGTAAATTCAAATAACCCCCTGAGTTAAACAAAGTATACTAAAACCCCTTATAATTTATTAAAAATACAGAAAACCTTCTGCAAATGATGATTTTACCCACCTGAATATATTATAAAACCTTATCTAAGGGATAAAATCATCATTTATAGATGATTTTTCACATTTTTATATATTGTTGAAAATTTTTTGATATACTGTGTTTTTAATGAGGGTTAACCAAATAAAATACTCAGAGAATATGCCTCATCTATCAACGGAAATTTAAATCAGGGGGCTATTTAGATTTACATAAATGTTTTTCAATGAGTAATATAGACTTCAAGAAATGTCAGGGGGTATATGAATTTTGGACGGTTTACAGGGCTTTTATGGATTTTTTTTTATAAAAAAAAAAGAGTAACCCATTCGCCCCCCTCCACAATTTCAAATATAAAACATATCAAGCACAACTCCAAAATTTGTTTTTTAAAACAAAAAAACATAGCCAATGAAGAAAACAGAGCCATCTCTGCTTCTGCTTCCGCTTCCGCTTCCGCTTCCGCTTCTCTTCCTCCTCCTCTGTTTCTGCTCCACCAACTCATCAGACACGAATCATGAAATAAAAAATGGCTTCTTTTTCACACCCAACACAGATCCCTCTCTTTCATTCCAACCCATCCTCGCCGACCCCTCCGACACCTTCTCCCTCGGCTTCTCCCGCTCCGCCGCCAACCCGGACGCTCTCACCCTCGCCGTCCGACACCTCTCCTCTTCCGTCCACCTCTGGCGAGCCCCCTCCGCCGCCGATTCGACCCGACCCACACTTACCTTCAATGGCAGCCTCGTTTTATCCGACCCAGACATTGGGTTCCTCTGGTCCACCTCCAACGCCGTCCCCGGCGACCGTCTCGTCCTCCTCAACGACTCCAACCTCCGAATCCAAGCCAAGGATTCCAACTTTCCCCTCTGGGAGAGCTTCGATTTCCCAACCAACACCCTCGTCACCGGCCAGAACTTCACGGCGAACGAGACCCTCGTGTCGGACTCCGGCCGCTTCGCGTTGCGAATCGCTGGAGACTTCTTCGGCCTCTACGCGGACTTCGGCGGGGACGCGCGACCCATGTATTACAAGCAGACGCCTTTGGAAGCGAAGGCCCAGATCGTCCGCGGTGCCGGCCCTGTCTACCTGAGACTCAGTCCGGACGGGTTCCTCGGAATGTACCAGACCGAAGCGGCCCCCGTCGACGTCCTCAACTTCAACACCTTCAACCACAACTTCGCCGGAGGCGGTAAGCCCCTCCGGCGAGTGACGCTGGAGGACGACGGGAACCTCCGCGCGTACTACTTCAACGGGTCCTCGTGGGTCGCGGATTTCCAGGCGATCTCCGACCGGTGCGAGCTCCCGAGCGCATGCGGCCCTTACGGGCTGTGCGGGCCGAGGGGGGCCTGCGGCAGCCTCGTAAACCGCACCTCCAGAGACTCCTCCGCCGCCGTATCAGCCTCCGGCGACGCTTGCCGAGGTGGGTTTTCCATTCTGAGACGGAAAGGCGTGGAATTGCCATACAAGGAGCTGATGGGGTTCGAAAAGGCGGCGACTTTGGAGGACTGCGAGGGGGGTTGTTATAAAAACTGTTCTTGTTGGGGGGTTGTTTACAATAATGTGTCTGGGTTTTGTTACAGAATCGATTTTCCGGTGCAGACGTTGATAAAGGTCGGGGACGAGAGGAAGGCGGGGTATTTTAAGGTTAAGTTGACCGCGGAGCAGAGGAGGAAGAGAAGGGAGTGGATCATTGTGGGGGCTGTATTGGTTGGGGTGGGGATAGTGGTTTTAATCGGGTCGGTGGGGTTGGGATATCGGGTATGGAAGAAGAGGTGGATGGGCCGGGTGGATGGGCTGGGTGGGGAGAGTAGGCTTTCACCTGGGCCTTATAGGAATTTGAATAGCAGTGGTAGCTTTAGTTCTGTTGAGCTTTCTTTCAAGAGATGATGATATGAAAGCACAACATAATAGGTTCTGATTCTGTCACAGAAAGGAAAATAGTGGTATAGTTGGACTTGCCAAATAAAAAAAGTAATTTTTATTTTCTATAATTAAGAGGAGATTTTTGTAAATTTTGATTTAGTTTTGCCTGAAGCTTATGTTTCATGTGCTTGAAGTTTTGAACTGCTTTTTTTTTGGGAGAATATTGGTTTTTTTGAACTTTGAATGCCTCTGCATTAGCATGTAATATGTAATGTTTTTTTTTCTTCTGTGCAATGTTTCTTTCAGCTGAACTGGATGTATAGGGCCTTTTAAAGTACCCACTTGGTACTCAGATAGCTATAACAGGGTAAACAATAATATTTGCAGGTTGTCTTCTTTACTACTCTCATTGGAAAGATGAAAATGGTATCTTTGTTATTTGGTCACCTTGTATAAATCAAAGATAACACGTAGATAAAGCCATAAAGGTTATGGCTTTTAAATAACAATTTGGTGTTTAAAAATGTGTGTGAGAGATGTATCAAATGTGACATGTTTTAGGATGTATATCAATATTTGATGAAAGAGAAGGGTTAAATAAACACCATCTCTCTCTCTCTCTCTCTCTCACCCCCCCCCCCCTCTCCCCCCTCCTCTGCCACCCTCCTTCACCATCGCAGCCGCCGCTGTCCCCGGCCCCACTCCATACTGGACATGATGCTCATTTCATAGGATCAAATGATCTGTGAAGATAATTTTTTCACCTTCCTTGTATGCGCATGCCACACTAACAATCATTATCTGCTGCCAATATACCTTTTTTTGATTGAAGAGAAGATTTGAGGCTTTACATTAGAGATGTTCAGTGGTCTATACATTCCCTGGTTGAGCTCCAGAAGAATCAAATTCTACATTTGTTGCAGAGACTCCTTCAATTTGGTAGTCCAGAAGCTGCATGTTTTAAATCTGTTTGCAACATCTCTGCATTTCTCTACCTGTGGTGGACATATCAATATTCATCAGCAGATCATGTATGCAACCAATTCAGCAAAGTATTCATGACCAGAGAAGTTCATAATCACTAAATTGTTTGAAGGCTCATGCCCAATGCCTCAAAGGTGTGCTGAATCTGAAATAATCTGATAATCAAGAAACTGTGCCACTTGGGAGTAATTTATTGTCCAAATCGAAGGTGGTTAGTGGGTTACAGGAATTGAGAACCTCACATCTTTTGGTGATAGCAGAATATTTGTAAAATGGGACAAAGCTAGAGTAAGTAGTTGCAATTTTTTAATCATGATACATTGTTTCAAATATTAAAAAAATCTCAACAGCATGCTTATTAGTCTTCTTGATGCACTACTTGATACTGAAATTCATTGAGAATTAGTTTATGGTGTTTCATACTGAGAAAAAATTACATGGATTGAAATTTTACCAATCTCAATTAGTGGAATGTGAATTGCTTCTAGTAGATCAGTGGATAAAGAGAACTTGTTTTGAAGTAGATATTGGGGAATAGATACTCTCCATGGAAAGGCAGAAAATAAGCTCCATGGTCCCATGATGATTATAGCGATGACTAAATTTAAGAGCATGCACACAACATCTTGAAAGTGAACCATATTCCATGAATATGATATCTATCTAGTAGATGTATGGAATATATGACAAACATGGAGTGTTGGACACTTGCTATTTCCCTCAATCGCTCATGTCACATCAAATTGCTCCAATTTGAACTTTTTCTGATGCTTGTATTTGTTCTATTTACTTTGTTCATTGGATTTATAGGAATTTCTATCGATTATGGAGTAACAGATATGGATATGTTATCAAAATGGTTAACTCTCAAGGATAGATTGGTAATGGGATAAAGAAGAGGGATTCAGTATGAAGCTCTTAATACTTGGGATAAAGAAGAGGCATTCATCATAACATCCACCACTACTTATACATATATCAATACATCACATATGCAAGATACAGGGATTCAGATATCAACAGCAGTTACTAGTTGTTTAAATGAAAGAGATGAGGTTATTTGAGTCTCAATAGTTCCAAATTTCCCAAATGGCATAAGAGCAATACTTATGTAACTTTGTTTCCTAAGTTTCAATGCCTACCATGCTTATACAAACTCTATGCATCTAATGAAACATGAAACTAAGCTGAATTGTCTTACTGGATGTTGGCTGAAAACCTATGATATCTTTTTTTTTCATTCTATAAAATATACAAACTAATTTAAGTGGGTTTTGCAAGACTTGATGATTTTTTATATGAATTGCAACAAAATGCATCATACCAAGAAAAACACTATGCAAACTAATTACCTTATTGAATCTCCATAAAACTATTGGGTTCTTGATGATTTTTTTTTTCATTATAAAGATATACAGAATCCAGCAATCCGCAAAATCAAACATATGTTTCAAAATGACCAAGAAAAATAGTCATATTTTGTGCATCCATCACAAAATCTCCTCAAAACACCAAAAATCACACATTCCCCCATATGGGTATTAAAAAATACAAAAAGTTGCTTCATTTACATAAAAACATGTACAAAAAGAACCCATTCAAAACAACCAATCAACCAATTCATCCAATTTTTCACCCCAAACCTCTCATATTGAGTATTCAAAAAAACAAAACCCCCAAAGTTGCTTCATTTACATAAAAACATGTATACAAAGAACCCATTCAAACTACCCAATCAATCAATTCATCCAAACTCACACCCCAAACCCCCCAAAAACAAAGACATACCTAAAATGGGGATTCTATCAAAGGAGGGTGATGAGGATGAAGAGCAGAAAAGCAGCAATAAAGGAGTACTTGAGCGCGGCGAGCAGTATCGCCACCGATATGTAGAACAGCTGCCACAGAACCTGCGCACTCGCCCAGGCGAGAAGCCCCGCCAATCCGACGGCGACGATGTTCTCCCCGTCGGGCTTAATCAGGTCCGTCCACCTCCAAGAACCAAGTATCCTCCCCAGATCATCCTGACCGTTGATGGGTCCCTCCGTCCCTTCCCCTTCCTTACTTTTGAGGCCATTGTTTCCCTCTGCGTGCACGGTGAGTCGTCTCCTTCCAAAGGTTCTTCTGGTTTGGGTTTTGAAGAGGAAGGTCGGGACAGGTTGGGGATTAGTTGAAAAGGGTGGGAGAGATCCGGGGATTGGTGGGATTTGTTGGGGAAGGATTGCTGAAGAGCACAACATCTTCTTCGCAAATCTCTGGTTCTCTTTCGCTGGAGAGTTTTTTTATTTCAAGAGAAGTAGAGCTAGAGATGGAGATGATTGTTGGGCTTTTAATGGGCTTTCCCTTAACGGACCCCCAAAAAACTGAACAAGGTGGAGTTTCATGGTTCCCTCTGTTTAGACCCTTCAATGATTCATTTAAATATGACCCTTCAATGATTCATTTAAATATGGTTGATTGAAAATGTGTCATTTTTACCACCTAAAACTAAAAAAATCAGAACACACAACACAAGTGTAATTTTTTTTTAAATAATAAACATCATTATATCGGTTCATTTTCATTTTTAATAGAATGACATAATTTTTAATAAATATAAAAAAATATTTACTGAGATATATATCATCTTACTAAATATATGTTTCACTAGATTTTTAAATAATATATAAGACTATATTTTGGACCGTAGGGTAACAGTGCCCTTCATGGGTGCTCTATGTTTGCACCCTTCAATCTGTTTGCACATCGAGAGCCCAAGATTCATTTTAAAGTGAAACATGTTAGTTATTTTAGGTACAATCATTTTCTCAATCCCAATTCCAGTCTATTGTATTTTTGAATTAAAAAAAAAATAGTATATCTTGTATAATGAAGTATATATTTTTATAAAAACTAAAACATATATACTAATTAATTGCATAGATACATTTATATAAAATATGAAAAATCTCTATGGACGCATTTACTTTATTAATGTGAATATATGTTTCATGATTTTCTGCACATGGAACTAAAATTGGGGTTGGAAAAAAAATTATATAACAACACCCAAATTAATACCCCCTTAATTTGCAAGTCCTATTTCATAAAATCTACCTTCATTTATATCCCTTCTATTTCCACATTTTAAAGAATTTTGCTACACACAATCCTTTTTTTCGATCCCAATTTTAATCTACGTTAGAGTCATATATTCACATTAATAAAATATATACATCGTTTGAAATTTTTTCATTTCTATAAAAACATATATACAATTCATTATAGTGTATGTATCATTTTTATAAAAGTATATAACTCGGATGACGTATACTGTTTTTTTAAAAATTAGATATATGTGAGTACTAAAAATGGATTGTACCTAACGTTTTTCCATTTGAAATCCAAGATTATTGTGCGCAAGAGAAAACAAACAAAGAGGAGGAGGAGGAGGTGGTGGAAGATTGATAAAGTGGAGTGGTGGACTGGAAGATTTAGCGAGAAGAGCTTGTGTTAAAAAACATAATAAACATACAAGTATGTATGAATAATACATGTGCTTATTTACATAAAATATTGGGGTTTCACATGAGATTATTCCTAGCTTACACTTTCATTCATTATAAACCTTCACTTATTCTAATATATTTTAAGTTTAAAAATATAAAAAAGTATACATCTACTTTATTCGAGTTTATATTTTATTTTATAAAATAAAAGTGACTAAAACATCATATCAAGCATATCTTTAGTTTCCACGAAAATGCTTAACTTTCAACTTATGTTAGATAAAATATAATATAATAATTCTTTTTGGTGAGAAAGAATAATATAGCCACTTTAAAAATCATCAAAGATGTGGGCATATATAACTGTTGATAAAACACAACCTGCATTCATATCTCCTCTACTCCATCTCTGCTGCATTTTGAAGATGTCCTCGATGACATCCTCGGCTTCATAAGCAACATCTCTTATCACCTTCCCCCAATTCCTCATTCTTGCATCTCTAGGTGTGTACAACATATGCATCATATAGGAAGGCCCACACATCCTTCAACTCTCACCATCTGTTCCACTTGTTCTCAAATCTCCATCTGGGAGCACAACTTCATCTTTTAGGAGGTGTCCAGACCATTGACCACCGAAAAATACACAAAAGGATGTATTTTTGGTGGTCAATAGTCTGATCTCCTCCTAAAAGATGAAGTCGTGTTTCCAGATGCGGATGTGGGTATGAGTGGAGCAGATAGTGAGATAGTTGTAGCATATGCGGGCATTCATGGATGATGCAAATGTTGAGCATCACTTGCTTGGAGAAGCAAGAACGAGGAACTGTGGGAAGAAGAGAAGAGATGTTGCCTATGAGGCGGAGGATGTCATTGAGAAGTTCATCTTTAAAAAGAAGCCAAGGTGAGCAAAGAAGATCTAAAGTAGTCTCTTTGGAGAGTTCAGATCCAGTCAGACATGGATTCCATCAGTACGAACTGCATAATCTATGAATTGAATTGCACAATCAATTTGTTTTGATTTATAAGCTGTACAATTCGATACTGATGATACATAGGCCTAATTGGATCCGAACTCCTCATCGGGGCATTTCGTGGAAGATTTGTCGTCCCTTCTTTCGTGTCTTAATTGTAGCCGTTGATTTGACGGGGTTCTTTTTAATGGATGGTGGTGATCGCCACCTATTTGTGTGGTCGTGATGTTGTCCACGTAAGCATTTCATCTTTCCCGGGGAAAACCAACCGAAACCACCGAAAAGCCGTTATTTTTACCGCCAAATCTGAAACCCCAGATAAAGAAAAGATGCTAGCTTTGGCATCTTCTCCTTCTTCGCCGGTGATCCGCCTCGGAATTTGGACCCGCCTCGGAATTCGGGCTTCATCGGGGCTGACGGTGCGGCGGCGGCCGCCGCAGTCCGATGAGGTGGGCGTCGATGGGGGGCGATTGGCGTTCCCGGAGATCGGGGCGGCGAAGAGGGTGGTGTTGGTGAGGCACGGGCAGAGCACGTGGAACGAGGAGGGGAGGATACAGGGGAGCTCCGACCATTCGGTGCTCACGACAAAGGGGGAGGCGCAGGCGGAAACGTCTCGGCAGATGCTCCTCTGTGACACCTTGATGTAGGACGAACGATCGATATGTTATTGGAGCGATCAGACCATCAAAAGAGATCCAGAAAGAAAACTGTGAGAATAGCAGGTGACAAGAATAATTGAGATCATCTCAGAATCCCATAAAATTTGATATGCTGAATTATTTTGTGGAGATATTTAATTTTGCTAGATTTTATTATTAAAATCATTAAATAAGCAAATTTGTCATTTATGACATTAATTTGCATGGTTATTTTCTTTACACAAATATCAGAATTATTTGACATTGATTCTGATTGATTTGTGGGATCTTAGAATAAATAGATATTATAGTTATTTAATAATTTTTACTTTTAGTAAGTTTGTAATTAGATTTAATGAGGTTCCTTTTTTGGTCCTTGTTGAGTCTATATAATAAAGACTTGTAACCTAATGGCATATTCAACTTTTATCTATCAATAATATTGAGTTATTTTAAGTTCTCTTTCTTTAAGAGATGTTGTCTAAGATCTTGACGTAGATCAGATCTTTTATCGTTCTTCTGCTGCGTTAGGTGGTATCAGAGCGAGGATTCGCCTGGCTCAATGGCACATGACAACGTAGGGAACAACCACCCTATTGACGGTGATCGTGGGGTGCAGGAGCTGTGTCGAAAGTTGCAAGATGGACAACAACAGCATCAACAACAATTTATTGACGTTCAACGACAACTGCAAGAGATTCGCGAGATGCTAGTTGGTGTAAATCTCCACACCGACATCAGACGACCTGGAAGGGACGAGGTGCGAGCCGAGGGATTCGCCCAAAGCCAACCTATTGTCCACAACGTTGCCCGACGACCTCTTCGTTTTCAACCTGACAACGAGGATGATTCGGATGACGACGTTAATGGAATAAACGACTATCAGCCGAAGCGGCGGCAACAAGAGAGTAGTGATTATCGATTGAAGGTGGATATCTCCTTCTTCAATGGTAATCTGCACATTGAGGATTTTCTCGACTGGATCTCTGAGGTCGAGCGCTTTTTCGAGATGATGGAGGTCCCCGAGGAGAGGATGGTTAAGTTGGTGGCCTTTCGTTTGAAGAGCGGTGCCGCCGTTTGGTGGGACAACCTTCAAAGGACCAGACAACGTCAAGGAAAGACTCCTATTCGTACGTGGAGGAGGATGAAGCAACTCCTCATGGGTCGATTCCTTCCACCGGACTACGAGCAGTACCTATTCCAACTGTACCAAAACTGCCATCAAGGTAATCAATCTGTTTCTGATTATACTGCTGAATTTTTTAGACTATCAGATCGGAATAATATTGCGGAGATTGAATCACAACGGGTGGCCCGATACCTTAACGGGTTGAGGCCATCTATTCGAGATCGGATTGGTCTACAGGTGGTGTGGAGCGTAGACGAGGCCCATAATATGGCGTTAAAGGCAGAATTAATGGATCGACGAGAAGGAAGTTCTTCAATCTTTCGTAGGAGCACCCCCGATACATCTTTTCCTCATAAGAAGAAGGATGTTGCATCTCCAAGTCTTCCCTACCAATCCAAAGGGACACTGGGCATAAACGGCGAACAAGGAAGAACCAATCCAACAATAGTCCCAACGAACCATAACGCCTCAAGGACTCAAAATCCATATGCGAGACCAACACCCAACACTTGTTTTCGATGCAGAAAGCCAGGACATCGCTCCAACGAATGTCCTGATCGAAGGTTGGTGAACCTCGTGGAGGAGGATGATAATGGTGTCGTGAGAAATGATACAACTGATGATGATGATATATATCATGGCGCCGAGTTTGCAGAAGAAGAGGGGGAGCGAGTCAACCTCCTTGTACATCGAGTGTTGTATGCACCAAAGGAGGAGTTCTCCAGTCAGCGCCATAGTATCTTCCGATCTTGTTGCACGATTAACAAGAAAGTCTGTGATTTAATTGTGGATAGTGGAAGCTTCGAAAACTTCGTTTCAAGAAAACTGGTGGACCACTTAAAGCTACCAACGGAGATGCATCACGCGCCTTACTCTATAGGTTGGATCAAGAAAGGCCCGTCCGTGAAAGTGACAAAAATTTGTAAAGTACCTATCTCTATCGGTAAATACTATAGAGATGAAGTGCTTTGCAATGTGGTGAACATGGATGCTAGCCATGTATTGTTGGGCAGACCTTGGCAATACGACGTTGACATCACCTATCGAGGCCGTGACAACACTTATGTATTTGTCTGGAAAACACACAAGATCGCAATGTTCCCCTTGGAACAACAACTGGTCTCCAAAGCTCCGAAGGCTGAGGGCAAATCTTTGCTAATCAGTCCTACATCAAAGGTGACAGACTACATCAAATATCAACCTCCTAATCTATCAAATTCTTTTCATTTGAACTCGAGGTCGAGTTCTTTTCAAGTGGAGGAGACTGATGTAGGACGAACGATCGATATGTTATTGGAGCGATCAGACCATCAAAAGAGATCCAGAAAGAAAACTGTGAGAATAGCAGGTGACAAGAATAATTGAGATCATCTCAGAATCCCATAAAATTTGATATGCTGAATTATTTTGTGGAGATATTTAATTTTGCTAGATTTTATTATTAAAATCATTAAATAAGCAAATTTGTCATTTATGACATTAATTTGCATGGTTATTTTCTTTACACAAATATCAGAATTATTTGACATTGATTCTGATTGATTTGTGGGATCTTAGAATAAATAGATATTATAGTTATTTAATAATTTTTACTTTTAGTAAGTTTGTAATTAGATTTAATGAGGTTCCTTTTTTGGTCCTTGTTGAGTCTATATAATAAAGACTTGTAACCTAATGGCATATTCAACTTTTATCTATCAATAATATTGAGTTATTTTAAGTTCTCTTTTCTTTAAGAGATGTTGTCTAAGATCTTGACGTAGATCAGATCTTTTATCGTTCTTCTGCTGCGTTACACCTTCGATGTCTGCTTCACTAGGTACAATTTCAAAAAAAATATGTGATTTTTTTGAGTGCTTGTTTGGTTTTTGATTTGTCTGTTTCATTGAAGTGTTTTTGTTTTTTTGCCTAATTGTGTGCGTTCTAAGTGTTTGAGAAATTGAGGAAGAGATTCTGTCTTATGAGTAGATGTGAAAAGAGGATGACTGACATGAGTGATCATTAATGCTGAATCTTGCTTTGTTGATCATGAAAAGGCTTGTTCTTTTGGGTTGGTTTTAGTTTTGTAGGTCATCGATTACAAATGTTTGTCCCTTTTGAGGAGTACACTTTGAGACTTTATTTTATATTTACTCCATGCAAGTAAATAATCTAAGATGGTGTCCTTCTTGTACTTTGTTTTATGTGTGAAGAACGAGAGGTGTGTTTGTCTATGCATTGGCAGGGATGTTGATGGTAACATTTGTTCGCATTTGCATGAGGTTTGGGTGGATTATTCTGTCTTTTTTGGTAGATAAGTGTTTTTTTTATTAAATCTTTTCCTATCAGCATGAATAAGACTTGCACCTATCAGCATCCTTTTCTTTTTCTCACTGAAGTTATGAAGAAGTCGCAGATATTAGAAATGTTTAGATGATTGATATTGGGGAGAAATAAAAAGAAAAAAGAATATATTCATATTAATAAATGAAAGATGCGAGTGATTTTACCGACTCATCAATTCCAGGTTGTAGCTTACACATCATTCCTTCTACTCAAATCAGGTGTTTCATCTTTTAGCTAAATAAATGAATAGCTAACTGAATAACTATCATGCTTCTATTGATGTATTATGGTTCTTTCTTTGTTTCAGTCCGTTAATCCGATCAAAGAGAACAGCTGAGATTATATGGGATGCTCGTATGGAAGAGATGATTCCGGAATCTGACTTGAGAGAAATTGACCTCTACTCATTCCAAGTTAGTTTCAATGCCCAGAAACAAACAGGAAACAAGACTTCATTTTGAGAAGCTTTGACTTCCTCGCAATTTGAGCCTGTGCTGTGATGCTTGCTTAAATTTACAAAGTCCATGGTCTGTATTAATATTTATTTCAGGGTCTCTTGAAACACGAAGGGAAGGCAAGATATGGTGATGCCTTTCAGCAATGGCAAATAGATGCTCCAAATTTCAACATAGACGGTCATTATCCAGTGAGAGAGCTATGGGCCAGAGCCAAAAGTTGCTGGGACAAAATCCTAGCTCATGATGGAAAATCTGTTCTTGTAGTTGCTCACAATGCTGTAAACCAAGCTCTAGTTGCCACTGCAATGGGTATTTATTCTATATTTGTATGGTCTTACTTTTAGCAAATTAGAGTACTCTAAATAATAAATCACTATAATGGGTATTGGTTCTATCTTTGGAGGGTAATACTATATATGGTTTTAAATTATGGAGTTTTTTTTTACACAAAGTGACCGCTCTTAGGAGTTAGGACCCAAACCCAAAAATTTTTCCTGTTAGCCCAAGCACACTTTATTATTGCCCCAAGCAATGGCCCCTGTGTGTCCTATAGCCTATGGAGTATTATTATCAATTTAATCAACCCAATGAATTATGGTGAATTTTGCTTTGACACTGTTGCCATGTCAATCAGGACTGGGAACCGAGTATTTTAGGATTTTACTCCAGAGCAACTGTGGTGTGAGTGTGCTAGACTTCACTCCAACCCCTGACGGTGGCTCCCCAAAAATATGTCTAAATCGTCTAAATCAGGTGCATAAATTGTCCCCTTTTATATTCTATAGGTTTAGCATGAGTTCTACAATTTCTCTTTATTCATTTGAAGACTGTGTAAAGATGGTGATGCATGTAAATACCATTTTTTGCAGACTCCAAACTCACCTATAGCTGCTGGAGCATCTGCAGGCAGAAAAGCCAGGAATAGGATCATCTTGGTCTGCCATGGAACTACACAAAGCAATGATGAGGTATGGAAATGTGGTAATCATTTGAAGCTATACATTTTTGGAAATTTGGAACATAGATCATAATTTTTTAAAATTGGAACATGAACCTTTATTCTAAAAACTGGTTACTATAGACTCAAATTGCCTAGAGCTGCAGGATTTTGCAGGGACAGAAAAATTGCAGTAAACTTTGTTCTTTTGTACAAAGCATCAAATTTCTGAATGAATGTCAAAACAGTGAAGATTCTTTGAACTTAAAAGTATCCTGAGATTAGCGTCTTGATTTTTATTTTTACAATTGTGGTACTGTGGTCATTAATCATTCAGATTATTCTTCGAATGAGAATCAATACTATCCAGCCTCATATAATTGATATGAAAACTTGATGTGATCCCATGGAGTCAGTACTGCTGGTTACCTTTGACATTAAACACAACTAAATAAATTTGAAGGAATCTGCACCTTCATGAGTAATTCTTCATCAAACTTCAGGGAAAGGAAGCCCGAGTAAAGAAACAATCCTCGATACCCCAACATTGTGCATCTCGCCACCTCACCAAGTTGATGCTTCTGTCATAATTTGGAATAACAGTAAGACTGAAAACGCAACTAAAAGAAGGAAAACCATTCAGAAGAAACCCATAAGCACATATAGGTTTAATTAATCACTTATCCAAGCTTATGGGACAGAGGTCAAGTCCATTAAAACTGATGCCCATTATGCAAATGGTTCCACAAAGAATTTTACCGTAACTGACATTCTTCAATTTTTGTGTTCTCTGTCTTCTATTTCATTTCTATTACCATGTATGAAATTGGTTTTTTTTTTCAGGTTTCATTTTCTAGTGCAATTGACAAACCAATGAACATGCTTGGTATCATACAGGTGCACTATTTCTGTTGATTACTTATAAATTGGTAGGACCCGTTAAAGCATCCTAATCTTTTGTCCATTACAGTCACAGAAAACAGCTGAGTTACTCTTGGACTTGAAAGTGAATCCCATCATTTGCACCCCTTCAATTGCTTCGATTGATACATCAATGACTATTTCCAAGGTGAATCCTCATAGAACAGTAGTATGCTCTGAACTTTAGGCATTCAGGATTCTCTGTCACTCGTTAAATAATTGTTTGTTACTGATATCGGAAATAGTATGCAATTCCTATTTGTTGGGTATTATGAATCGATGATTACATGTATATAAATTTAGTTTTTCCCCCCTGAAACAAACCTATCACACACTGGGAACTTACATGCATTATGTCTAACATTCGTGCTTTCATATTTCATCTATTGTGAATTGTACTCTTTTGGTTCTTAATGTTCTTTTCTGTTGGCAGATTGTTAAACTAACAAACTGAACAAATTCCACATACTTCGCTTTGAAATATTCCATTACACTCATCCATCCATTGATGATTATTATTCCATAACCACATTAGGAAAACAACTTCCACCATCACAGAGTTCTGTATTCATTTACACTCTGGCAGGTCTGATTGCAGGTTCAAGAGGCTGCAGATTGTCTGGGAGCCGACTGTATCCCTCGCTATGTGGAGGTTAAGAAAATGGAAGCCTTTGCCTTTGACACTGTAAAAGAAATATGGGACGAAGGAGGCAGAGCTTGGGATACATTGCTGCAAGAATTGGCCGATGAGTCAGAGCCAGGGAAGAACGTAGTGGTTGTAGGACACCCAGCGATTCACATCGCACTCATAGTTCGTTGTTTGAATCTAACAAAAAAATGGTTGGGATCTTTTCATCTTGATACGGGTGGCATCAGTGTCATTGATTTCCCTGATGGGCCGGACGGGAGAGGTGTTATCCGATGTGTGAACTACACTGCACATCTGGGGAGGTGGTCCATCCCCATCACAAGATCCACACTCGATGATGAAGAGTTCTGAAGATTGTCAACAAAACAAGAGGCTCTGCATCAATTATATAAAGAGTAATCATAGATTGTCTTTGGTGCTTTACCCATTAAATTTTAGTGACCACTGGAGAAGTTTGTGAATTTCATTGTTATATGACCTGAAAACATGACATCTCAGGTGGAAAACAATTTGAATGTTTGAAATGACTAAATAGAAAGATATGAAATTTTGCAATTTATGCTGCATCATCACTGTTTCGGTGTAAGTTTTGCAAATTATATGAGACATTTAAAATGACTGTAAAGTGCTTTAGCAAAATCTGGAAAGTGATTGTTATGGCCACACTCATCATGTGCTTATATCTTTTAGCAATGTTAGTTTGTCCAAATTTAATGGTCAATGATGTCTACATGGGAATGTCTTGAAGATTTTGATCACACACAAGATAGCATGAACCACTTTGTTGTAACTTGAACTCTTCTTGGACCAACAGTTCGTCTGTTTATTGGTACATTTATATCAGTAGAGCAGGGACATTTATAGAGACTGCTTCTGAACTGCAGTCCCATAATTTGATGAGCAAGATTTTCTTGTGGATTTTATGAGTGATTGTACTCCAGTTTTTCTTTGTTTGGCGTTTTGAATGAGCAATTACCTGCACGACCAAATAATTGCCTGAGAAAGAATGTTGAGCAGAATTGTTGGTGGATTGAAGAATGTAGAATATGTAGTCACAGAATCATAATCAGTGTTGAGTGACACCTCACCTCTATGATTTTTTTTTATTGTTTGCTTGTTATATATTTCAGGAGGATCATATCCTCTTAATTGGCTTGTCATTTTGATGACATTTTGGTAGTCTTTTGGTTCAACCTCTACATATGCTAAAGGTATACTGCCACAAATTGATTGTAACTACAATTGACTTCATTTCCTTTCATTTAATAGATTCAGAAATAGTTCAACCTCAAAATTCATATAGCTCGATCAATTTTTTTGCGTTTCTCAATATTTATTTTGAACATGCACTGATAAAATACCAGAGATCACCAAAAAATAGTCCAAAAACAGATCATGCAGCCGTTAATGCATACTCCCCAGCAAGTATATATGGCTCTCTACCCGTGAAAATACCCGAGCCATATATGTCCACTCCAGGTGATATTTTGGGCAACAAATTGAATCATGCCTAACAAAACTCAAATACAAACACATGGTAAACGAGAAGAGCCAGCTTTATCATTGCATTTATATTAAACTTGGAACCCTTTTACATGCACATTTTATATCTTAAGTCTTGCCAATAGAGTTTAAACCTTTATTCTTACACCACACGAACTTTGAAAAAACAAGCATGAGTAGGCCACTCTTGATGATGGGGGATCACTCTATCTCAGGAGAGAATCATTTAAGCTGCGGGGAATGATTTGTAAGGATCACTAAATGCATCATAGTTTCCAGGACGAGAGAACACAATCTGCATGTGAGAGTAAATGAAATAAATCAATAATAACTCACTGAACTTCTGCTCTAGGTTGAGGACTAGAAAATGACTGCTGGTTTAGTTTAGGTGGAACAATGGGTTTCTTGTCAGTTATCTTGTGTGTGCATTTTTTTTTTGTGATAGGTAAGATGTGGGATTTGAACACAGAGACTCGTGGTTGCAAATTTTGTCACATTCAACCATCTCATTTGGATTTTAGAGATTGAAAATAAGAATAGAAAAAAGTCAAGTGACGCATAACTGCTTCAAGAATCACTTCAATCACTTTATGATGTCTTAAAGGGATAAAAATAAAAATTTAAAATGCTTGCAGAGGTATTGATGCCAACATAATACCTGATAGTTTTCTAATGTTCGCGACTTATAACCAGCTGCACAATACACAAAATAGTACTCCCATGTCCTTATGAACTTCTCATCAAATCCCAGCTCTTGAATTTTACTGAAAGTCAAGAACAGACCCATTGTGTCATGATCTGCCATATTTGAATAAGAAAAGCATGAATAATTGATAAGCACCTCTGATTTTCCATGAACTGCTTCCTCCAACATTCAAATGTCTGGTATAAGTGTATGCCTATATTTTCCAGGTGCTCCACACTGCATTGTCAATACTTGCTTAGGAAATCTAAGCAGTATAGTAATTGAGATGATACACTATGAAATTCTGAGTCGACACATACCATAGTCGGGATGCATTGGCCATGGCTGATGTTACTCTACTCACACATGGAAGACATGCCCCAGGGAAAATATATTCCTTAATAAAATCAGAGCTTCGTCTATACTGATCATATCGTTCATCTGGAATTGATGAGAACTGCGAGAAAATCCACCAAACCATCCTGTTATGATAAACTAAGACAAAGTAAAATCATTCCACATTCAATACACATTCATGCATTACCCGATCTGTCATAATATTACTCATTCAATGAAAATTTTATTGGTTAGTTTTTATCTATATGTTTGCCTTAATGTTTGTGGTTCATATTAGATAAAAGAAACTAACCTGTAGAACAAGCAGACCATCTTCAGCTAGAAGTGCCTCACAAGAACGAAAGAATTCCTCCATATATTCATGGCCTACAGCTTCTATCATTTCACTGTAAGAGAATTGTGGTTTGAAAAACATTAAATAACTGCATGTCAAAAGCTAACAGAAAAAATAGGAACTGGAAAGAGACTTGCCAAGAAATTATCCTGTTATATTTTTTAGGGGTAGGCAATTGTCGATAGTCACATAGTATAAATGTTATACGATCCTGAAAATGCATCCAAAAGAGTCAAAGGTCTGTTTCATAAAGTTATAACACTCCTTTTTGTAAGTTTTAAAATTTTCACCTGAAGTCCGGCTTCTTTTACTTTCATCTCTGCGAATTTTAGTGGCTCCTCAGATAAGGTAATGCCAGTGTATTTACAACCAGTTTGTTTGACAACTTCTATGGCTAGTGCCCCCCAACCACAGCCAATTTCAAGAACTTCATGTTTGGAATCAATCCTGGCCTGAAGATTTTGAAGATTGAAAAACTTGTATAATGTTAAATAAGCAGTGAGTAATAGAGTATACCGGACACAAAATAATAATAAAGTTGTTCTCTAGAGGCTCTCACTTTTTCAATCAAAAGAGAGATCTTCCGTTGCTGAGCAACACTGAGTGGTTCATTTTCTGACTGTGAAAAAGCAGTGCAATGGATGTCAGAATTAAAATAGGTCTAGGTTATACCATGTCAAAAATAATTTTAGCAGTTCTATGTTATGTAAAGAAAAAGATGGTGTGTGATAAGAAGTTTGCGCATACCTTGAATATTGCAGCAGAGTACATCATTGTTTCATCCATGAACAGAGAGAACATGTCATTGCTCTGAAAGCATGTAATTACAAAATACATGAGTGGGAAATTAGTACACAAGCTTATTATAATTGATGCTTAGGGTTAAACAAGAAGTTTAAATTGATTGCAGAAAATTGGAGTTACTGGGGTGATGTAAAAAGGCATTGCAGCCAATAATATAGGAATTATACCATAGAACAGTTTTGGTAATCCCTTTGAATTATTGACTCCAATGTATAATGTAAAGTTCCCTGTCTTGTGACCATGTTATGAACTTCCACTGTTGTGTGGAAGCCACATATCAATTAAATTGTGATGCTACATGAAAAAATTCACTGTAATCATAGGAAAATATGGTTTTATTGGGAATTAGGAACTTATGTTAAAATCTGAATGATTTTTTGGTTTCTTCAGTGACTAGTTCAAGAGTAGGGTATTACATTAGCAATGTTGACACTTGCAAATGATAAGTTTTTTGCATAAGGGAAAGTCTTCATTGGCTTATTCTTGTCAAGGAGGTTCGAGATTCATTTTATTCTAAGGTGAAGAACTAAATCTGTTATTTTGACATCATGGCTGTTAATTTTAAAAAGTTTAATGAAACTGAAAGATAGCCAAAGAAGTAATGGTGAGATTTAGACACAGAACCAGATCATAATGGCGAGAGATGTTTCGGCGAGCCTGAGTGGGGCTATTATGCCTCAATATGTGCTGGAAGAAATATTTTGCAGAACCCACAACTGCTGTTGATAGTAAAGGTGTCCACCAACCCTTGCTGCTGTATTTTTAAGCAAATTATATTGTGAGAATTGTTTATTGTATATTGAAACTATGTCCTTGATTTCCAAAATATAAAATACCTTTCATGTCTATTATTGTTAAGCATTGCATCCCTGTTGGCAATGAAGATCTATAGAAAAAAATGAAAAAGCAAATTGAAAAAAAATAGATAGAAGATATTAAATAATTTGAGGTGCTTTATCTTTTCCTACAAATATAATATTACCATGAAGAAATTCAGAAGACCTTCATTCTTGTCAATGAAGGAGATGTCTCCATTTATGTATGCATCTGCAAAACCTAGATCGGCCTGTGTGGCAACCTGTCAAAAGGGAATACAAATGAGCACACACTTACTATAATATTATGTAAAACTTTAAATGCATGATCATTTATGTTGTATAAACCATTGAAATATGTTTTTGTGTTTTTAATTTGTTTAAGTTAACTGATGTCAATTCTGTTTGTTCTATTTGTGTAAGAACTCCAGTTGTTATTGGAATAATATACCTTCCAGTAGAACTGGGGATTGTTTACTTTTAGTATACACTTAGGGCTGGTTTTTCTTTTGGCACCCTCGAAGCGAAATATGGAGCCTCCATCTAACAAACTGCACATATAACAGGATTGTAGACCATTATAAGTAATCCTATCAGATGTGGATTTACTTTAAAAGTTGTTGAATAAATAATGTAAAATAAAATTTCAAATATTTAAAGATACTATATATGTATATGAACTCAGAGAAACTAAAATTTTGAGCATGATAACCGATGCTTCACAAATAAAGACAAGATTATATATTCTTCACTACTAACACATTGAAGTTCATAAAATCACAAAAAAATCTAAAAAAAAAAAAGAAGACGGAATCCTGAATATGCATCTACTATTGATATAATAAAAAGGCATCCTGTGACTTTTTGATTTTTTCATGACATGATGATTATTGAATATACTCATTTGGGTTGACGGAGTTATAAATATTCCTTCTCTTGTGTTTGTTTGTGTATTAGAGTGATAGTTCATAAACACCCCTTATCCTGTGTGTGTCTGTATTATAATTATAGTCCAAAGTTCTTCCTTACTAATGGATCAACATAAATAAATATCTTACTTCTTCTAGGAGTTGTTCAAATGCATCCATAATAGTTTATGTGTGTTGTCATCTACAACAAATAAAACATATCTGTTCATCTAATAATCCAATGTTGGATAAAAGTAAACTAGTAAACTTAAGAATGGTATCTCTTCAATTACATAAAACGCTGAAGTTTTATGTTCTGGTGTGAACTTACATTAAACTTCCTATGGATATATAATGTTGAAGGAACCTCGTTACGATTAATCGCGTTCCTGATTCCAAGAAAGAAAACACCGCAAGGCTTTTACTTAAATTAGCATGGTTTTGTCCAATCAAACCATGCGCAGCAACTATTCCAGCCTGCAACAGAAAATCATTATCTAGTCTATTGAATTATGTCTTTCAGATAAATTCAAACCAACTGATGATACAAGAGAATCATTACCTTTAATCCATCCTCGCAAAATCCATAACCTGAAGATGAAACATGACCTAATAAGTATGTAATCAACACAGTTACATTATATTTGATAAAAATATAATTGACATGGAATTGCAGTACCACTTTAAGATATCAAAACTTAAGTTTTCATTTATAATGAGAGCCCAGTTATTGTTGAAGCTTTGATTGATGCAATTACATGTGAATTTTGGTTTGTTTATATGTCTAATCAGATGCACTTGTAACATTTTTTTATGCATGCTCAATTCATCTAGACATGCAGGAATTATTTTCAGGATAATACATGACTTGCCCGCATTGTGAATTTATGTAGTCCTTCAAGTGATTCCTGAACCACCTGAAGGATTTCTAAACTAGATATGCTTAAAAATGATGATGAGTCTCGACATCCAGAATGAAAGAAGTTCTAACCTTGGTATGATCCAGAAAACCATATCCCTCTCTTGCCCTGGATTTCATCAAGATCAAGCGAAGCTTTTGCAGCAGCTGTTGATGGAATTAGATGGATGGTCGTCCATTTAAGCAAATTTTGTTGTGGTGCATGAGGCGGGTTGAGAGTAACCAGAAAAGGTAAACTTGTATTCTCTGTATTCTGCACCTTCATCAGCTTCACATTTAGCATTTCATGCTTGTCCAGAAATAATTATGTCAACTTAATATAATACAAAATATGCTTGAAAACATTAATTACTAGCCTGAAGTGCATCGAGCCAATATGTCAAGCACATGCTATTATCTGTGGTTCCCAAAATATTACGCGCACTCCATGCCACTGGATTCTCTGGCATGAAGTTTCTATCACGATGAAGGTACGTATCGCTGCCAGTTTAATATAATAAAATGTTAATCAATAATCACTTTTGCAATGTTCGAATTGATTGGTTTCTAGAAATTGTGACTGTATGATTTACATGTGATATCAATAGATAAGAGAAGGTACCTATACACATATTGATAAGCACCAAGCACTCTTAACTCCTCATATGTTGCTTGTTCTCCTAAAAGTTTGAGAGCGTCTGGTGCATTTACACTCACTATGCATCTATCATAATCTTCTTGCAAACCTTGTGAATCTGTTACACGACAAACTATGACACATACTTGAATTAGTGGAGAAATAATTGCATATAGAGATTTTATATTTTAAACTTTCACAACATTATCTCAGACACATGTCAACAAAGAAGAAAAAGATGCTCACCTCCATCAATACTAGCAACAGATTGTACACGACAACATGTTCTTATTTGACAGTGCCTACTCTTCTCCAACTCTTCTTGGATCTGCTCCACTCACATTTGTTACTAACGATGTAATGGAATGACAAATGAACTATACATATAATGTATCTACTAATAAATGATAAAGTTTTTTTTTGAGTGAAATGTAGTCATTTTCTATTCCATTTTAAAGAACGAACATGACTGAAAGTGATGAGAAAATGAGAAGAGGTAAAAAAAAATAAAAGATGAAATACAGCAAAGCAATGAACTCCATAATAAATGAAAGTTATCAAGTAATGAAAAGATAATACCTTACTGACATAATGCAATGAACTCCATCTTACAGGATGACATTTTTGCCAGGGAAAAAGCTGTAAGAAAAAGAAAATCTAAAATTTAGAAATATTGAAAAAGCTGTAAGAAAAAGAAAATCTAAAATTTAGAAATATTATGTAACTTAAAAATCATTTTTTCATTCCATTGATACCAAATGTAGAGAATTAAGTAATTAATAGTATGTCCTCTTCCATTGGTTGCTCAGTGGTTTATATCACATTGAAGAATGGTCACATTAAGAGTGATTTTGAATGAACAACTAGGTTACCGTTGTGAAACAAAGGACCGGATTTTCCAACAATAGTTTTTAAAATTGTATTTTTTTTAATACAGGCCAAAGCCAAAATCCAAAAACTATAGTCATAAAAGTAATGCTTGAAACCAATTTTCAGGATGGATTTTTACAAAACAGAATCTGCCTAATACGCGACCTAAGGAGATTAGAGCCCTTAATTTCAGTTCTGCATCTTATGTCTAATTTGACAAGGAGATAATATCTTGAAGATAATATATTCTAATTTTAGTGAATAAAAAGTCTATAGGTATTGATATTTGTTAAAATCTTGATAACAATGGAAGAAATGTTATTTTAACTTTGACAAGGAAAAAAATCCCGATTTTTAATTCAAATTTTACTTTATTCTGAATTTTTTGTATAACAAACATGATAAAATATTATTTAACTACTATTCATCCCGTAACTTATTCTCTTATCAAATCAGATATCTAACAAGTCGGAATGCACATGTAAGTGTTACCTGAAAAAGGTGATGATCACGAAAAAAAGAAAGCACATAATAAGCTGAAAAATCCATTATTCCTTCACGGAAGCAACAGGACCATATAGAAGCACAGATAGGGATCTGCGTGAAATTAAATTATTGTTGACATATCAAATGATGATAAATAAACAACCTTGGCATTTGGTGATGTAAAAAAAATCATTAAATACATCTAACATAACAATTTTTTTTGTTTCTTTACTAAACAAGATGAATATTAGATTCATCCAGTAAAACTCACAAGGTAAGCCTTCTGAAATGACAGTGAGTAGCCATGTGATGTGATGAACTGCCCCAATGTTTCATTGAGATTGACCTCAAAGCAATTCTCGTACTCATTAAAGTACCTGTCATAAGTGTATATTTTATGTATCAAAGCACATGTTCTTTCATACAAAATAAAGCATAACTCCAATAAATTCTCAAAAAAATAGTATGTTTCATCTAGCCCTGTCAACGGGTCGGGTCCGAGTCGGGTCGGGGTAGACCCGGACCCGACCCGTGGCAAGACCCGACGGGTTCGGGTCCAATCTAGGACCCGGCGGGTCTGGGGAAATGTGGACCCGGACCCGGACCCGTCGGGTCCAGGTCGGGTCCGGGTCCGACCCGACCCGGATGGTTGGCAAAAAAAAAAAGAAAAAAAAAGAGGAAGAGCTCATGTATTTGTTTCCTTTATCATTCTATTTGAAATTTTTTATAATAAAACATTATTATTAATGAGACTATGTTTGAACAAAATCTTATACAATTCAAAAGAAGTAAATGAATTATTAAACAATATCCAAAACATAACCACTAACATAAAAAACATATTAATCTAAACAATAAAGATAACTAATTATACAAACATTCAAAACAATATTAACCTAAACAACAT